>PVJS01030501.1:0-24054 GCA_004027185.1 Glis glis | reverse complement strand
CGGCCCTATTTTTTATACTTTATTTTGAAACCGGGTCTCACAAAGTTGCGGAGGGCCTCACTAAGGAGAGAGAGACAGAGAGACAGAGAGACAGGGAGAGAGAGAGCAAGAGAGCTGAGGCTGGCCGCGAACCCGGATCCTCCGGTCTCCGCCTCCCAAAGTACTGGGATTACAAGCGTGCGCCACCACGCCCGGCTAACAAGTATTATTAATATAACAGTATCTCACCTTTGTGCAGAGCCTTCTAATTTGCCAAAGGGAAAAAAAAATTTACTCTGAGTCTCTGAGGTTCTGTGATTTAGAAGACATCTTAACAGAATGTTAGAGAAAGAATGACCTGTTCCAGAAGTAGTAACAGAGCCTTATTCCTAGGAAACGCAAGAGGTCACAACCAGGTAGTGATCAGGAATAAGGAACAAGCCCTTTTTTGCCATGTCTATCAGTTGCTTCACTTTGTTTTAAGACAAAGCAAAAAGACATAAGAAAAATTACTTTTTTCTGTTATGATTAATTATTGTTGAAAACTTAGACATTTTTTTTTTTTGCAGTACCGGGGATTGAACGCAGGGGCGGTCTACCTCCGCGCTACACCCCCGGCCCTATTTTTTATACTTTATTTTGAAACCGGATCTCACAAAGTTGTAGAGGGCCTCACTAAGGAGAGAGAAAGAGAGACAGGGAGAGAGAGAGATAGAGAGAGCTGAGGCTGGCCACGAACCCGGATCCTCCGGTCTCCGCCTCCCAAAGTACTGGGATTACAAGCGTGCGCCACCACGCCCGGCCCGGCTGACATTCTTAATTAAGTATAAGTAAGGGGAAAATACCACATAGTTTCACAACATCCTCAGTAGAGTCTTGTTTCAATTGGTATATATATATAATTCCACCCTTTGGTGTATAGTACCTTTCTTGTCTCATGTCATATTGTTGTGAGTTTAAATGGTTGGCAGTTTTTATTACTCTAAACTGGGATAAATAGCTTTGCCTAGTATTAAAAATTTGCACATTGGACACATGGTTTCCAACTAATATTTAAGGTTTGGTAAGGCAGTTTTAACAAATCACATACATTTGAACGCTGATTCTGCTAATACTGCTTGAATTTACCTAGTTTTACCCGGTTTCTAGATATTTATTAAGAGGAGTATTTTGCCTGCTATATTATTTATATATACGTATATATAGATATATCAGTATATTTGCCTGATATAAGATGATATATTTGAACTAGAAATAGCACTACTTTCCCCCTATTATTTAGACTAGATATGATGAACTGTATAGTTAACAGATTTTTTTTCACTTTCTGGGGAGATAGCCTGTATCTAGTATAGGGGTTTATTACTTTAGAAAGTACTCAATAAATGTTTAATAAATAAAAAGATTCCAGCTAATTTGGGATAGGCAAAAACATTTGAGAAGGGTGTTTTTAAAAAGCCCGTTCCTCTGCATAGATAACAGCGCTCATTTTCATTAGAAGAGATGATAGCCGAGCACAGCTGAGGAATTCCGGCTGGTGGATGAGAAGCGTGAAATGAAGTACGTTGTTGCTTTAATTCACCTACATGGGAAACCATGACTCCAATAGTTATTTGATTAAATGTTAATGAGATCTACTAAATTGACCCAACTCTGACTTTTATGTATTCGATTTACGTCAATTAAAACAAGACCGGTTTTACCTCTATCATTCTTTAACATCTCTGAGTCAGCCTGTGCTTAGGGGAGTGCTGCGTCTCCCGTGGTTATTAAATATTAATGGCTTCCATTAAAGGGGGCTGGAGGTTTGCCGCTGGAAGACTGAGAATGGATAGCAGGATTGGTTTCTTGTTTCTGCCTCCAGGAAAAACAGAACTCTTACTGGAAGAGCTTCCTCCATTATTTTTTTCACACCACACTCTCCTTTCCCCCCTGAATTGGAGAGTTGGATTGTTGATTTCAGGCCTTCTTTGAAAGTAGCTATGCTATGAAAACATCCATGTAACACGTTCCCGTGATTAAATAAATATATATATATCAACAATGGCAGAGTGGCCAGTACCCTTGGGCTCCTTGGGAACTTAGTTTCAGTTTCAAAATTCATGTTGTTCCTTATTATAGTCAACAATAGACAAAAGCATTTTTTTTTAGCTCCATACTGTATTGGATTGGACTTATTTACATTAAGTGTGGGGGATTCTATTAAGTTAATCCTGAGAGACATGACAAGGGTCACATATTTAATCAAGTTCTGATTATAAACTTTTGTCTTGATGGGAAAATGTGGCTGGAAAGCTTTTCGAATTTGCTACAACCAGCATTTTCCTATTATGTCAAATAGGGTTGTGTTAAGCATGTGGTTAATAGATGTTTACACATTTTGTATTTTAAGATGTTCTAAATGGTTTGGCATTTAAAGCACAGACCAATCAAAAGCAGGCATCATGTTCGCAACTGTGTATATTTTTTTTTTGCAGCTAGAAAGCAGGGTGAATGGGATATTAATTCATTAAACGTATTTTACTTAGAATTTCAAGCTAAAAACTGGGATCATGCTTAAATAGTAGTGGTGCAGAGTAACGGGATAGTGCCGGTGTGGTTACCAGACATACTTAGCAGGAATAGGGATGGGAGAGGCAAGAGAGGCGCCTGCCTCGGGGGCAAAGTGTAAGAGATCGTCAAAAACCTCAGTAATCAAGATCAACAGTATTTTACTGCAGTCCTTGAAAAAATCCATATAATGCTGAAAAGAATCCATGATAGAAAAAAATAAGTCAAAATTTTAGATAAAGATGGGACCCGACCCTACACCTGCATGTCTCTCTCCTTCCCTAGTCCGGCCCTGACTGAGGGCATGGCTTGGTTTCTGTTCTGCCACATCCTGGCATGAGATACTCCCTTGAGCCAAGTTTTCCATCTCTAAAATTGGTGGTAGTAATTCTCTATTTCCTGACAGAGTTATCAGGAGATTCAAATAAGCTAAAAATACATGGGAAAAGCCAGGCGTGGTGGCGCACGCTTGTAATCCCAGTACTTGGGAGGCTGAGACTGGAGGATCCGGGTTCGCGGTCAGCCTCAGCTACTTAGTGAGGCCCTCCGCAACTTAGTGACACCTGTTTCAAAATAAAGAATAAAAAATAGGGCTGGGGGTGTAGCTCAGAGGTAGAATGCCCCTGGGTTCAATCCCTGGTACCGCAAAAAAAAAAAAAATACATGGGAAAGCCCACTGTAAATACAATTTATATATACATTTATATGTAAGTTCAGGTAGCTATATGATTTTAAGCCATTATGATGATTAGCCCAGATAAATACTCTAAACACCAGATGAACACGCTAAACAAACATCAGATTGGAAGATCCTTGGAAAGCTTTGTTACTAATACATTTTGAGGCCTAATTTCTTGAGTTTATCTGCCAAGATACACCAAGAGGAAGGACTTGAAAGTAATTGTAGGACCCTCCCTTTCTTCCTTCTTTTTTTGTTCTTGGACACAAAAGTTGGTGCTTTGTAAGAGATGGAGGAGACAACTGGAAATCCATAGCTTATTTTATTTTGTGTATTTTAGTTTACTTTTTATTGACAGTGCTGGAGATTGAACCCAGGGGCATTCTACCTCCGAGCTACACTCCCAGCCCTATTTTTTATTCTTTATTTTGAAACCAATTCTCACTAAGTTGCGGAGGGCCTCACTAAGTAGCCGAGGTTGTCCGCGAACCTGTGATCCTTCTGTCTCAGTCTCCCAAGTACTGGGATTACAATAGTGCACCATCACACCCGGCTCATTGCTTATTTTAAATTTCCCTACAAAGTACTCATGGACGCCTGAGGTCTCAGCTTTGCTCCAGCTGTCCCACGTACCCGTGATGCTTTTGCTATTTCTCCCACCTACCTGAGTCCCACCTCCTGTTTTATTCATACCCACCTTGGAAGGCGACATCTGGGCCTGAACCCAATCCTTTGCCCTTTGATGGTGGGATAATGGTCTCCATCACTTATTTGGTGATGGGTTATGGAGTTCATGTCGAGGCTTTCTCTAATTCTTCATTAAACTTACTTTCCATACCATACTTATTAAAATACAAATTGTTCTCCAGTTACATTATAAAAGCTTTGAGGAATCCCCCTAGGTTGCCAGAGACAGGACGAACAGGGATTGAGTCTTGTTCATGGTGATACCGAAGGTGCTCAGCACAGAGCCTTTACACACAGTGACATTGCTGTTGAGTGAGTAAGTGCATTTCTTGCATGAACAAGGGTGAGGTAAGTGCTCACTCTCGATTCACCTGTGCAATGTTACCGTTTTCATTGTAGACCCCGACGGAGGACCAGTCGGCGCCATGTGGAAGGTGATGGTTTTGTTGGTCCCGCTGGCCTTCAGCCCAGGCGATGGGCTGTTTCGCACCATATACCAACGTGGCCGGGTTTTCCTGCCACCCAAGGGAGATGCAGGAGACCCATTATTTCTTACCCCTTATATCGAAGCTGGGAAGATCATTGAAGGTAAGTTTGAAATCAGAAAACCATTGGCATACTTTCAACAGTTTTGGGTGTTTTTTTTTTTAAGCAGTTATCCCACAGGATGCAAAATACATTCTAGTATTTTTGCTCAATTATGTCATGTCAAATATTAATGATTCGATGCTATATATTATCTGAGTTTTGAGCTAAAATGAGAGTTAGGGTTGGGTTACTTATGTGGTTGAATCTCAGCGTTTCCATGTATAAAACAAGTGAGTTCCTGTCCGCCAGGGCACGCTTGACGAAGCTACCATTGACCTTGCAACTTACTAAGTGTCAATCAAGCATTTCCATGAACTCATTTACACACGTCAACAGCCCAGGGGTGGTGAACCCACCTCGTACACGTGACAACTAGAGCAGAAGGGGCTAGAGTGTCTTGCCAGAGTTCCCAGGCACCGCTGACAGGTGCAGCCTACACACCCAGGCGGCTTCCCTGCCTCCTCTTTGCTGCACCCTTCACCTGGCAAGTTCCCACACAACCTGGGCCTCAGTTCCCTCATCAGTAAGATGGAGATTTAACAACTTCCCCAACTTGCAGGGGCATTATGAAAGTCCAGTGAGAAAAAGCACAATGAACACTCTTTGTATCCTATAACTCGCTCTCCAGATATTTGAAAATGGCCTTATGTATAGATTGTGGATTTCCTATTATTGTTAATAGAAAGAAAGGTGTCATGTGGTGTTATATTTGTGCAATTTAAATTCGGGCCCTAACCATGTACCAAGCATTTTTTTCTTTTCCTTTTTTTTATCCATTAGCTCATTTTGTCCTCAGAGTAACCTTAATGGAGAATACATATTGTTGTTCCCATTTCGTAGATGAGAAAACTGAGACTCACTCAGAAATTGAGTATCTTGCCCAGAGCTATGAAACTGGTTAGTGGCAGAGCTGGAATTAAAACCCATGTCTGCCAACCCCAGAGCCAGCACTCTACCGCTGTGCTCTGTGGCCAGCTCCAGACTTGAGGGTGTGGGTAAAATTTGCATGAATAGCAAGGGGAAGGTCTGTGCTCACTGAGTGAGGGAAGTGCCCAAACACAGGCTTTCAGTGAAAGTGACCCTGGTGTGCCTGTCCCTGTCATCTGACTGGTAGAACCAAGTGAAAACAATTTTGAGAAGTCGTTGCGTACCTCCTGTTCCTGTTTTTCTTGCCTATGAGCATTCCGCAGTTAGGGGCATAAGCAGGAACTGACAAAGAAGAGCAAAGTAGCAGAGAAAGGGTGCAGAGGGGTAGATTTATCTTCGGCCCTTCGGTGCCAAGCCTGGTACATCTTCACGCTGTGAGTGACAACATTTCAGATATTCAGTCTGTACGTAATGTCCCTTTCTGAAGTTTTGTTATGCAGTCGGAATCTTTGGATGAAATTTTAAGTGGCTGATCCTGAAGCTGGGACATCTAGGTATTCAGATCCAGCCCCGACAACATAATTAAGAATAATTTTATTCATCCGCTCCACTGAAAGTTCAGGAAGCTCTGGACAGATGGTCAGCTCACTCCCCCAAATCCCTTTTGTTTATCGTGTCCAGCAGAACCCTAGGAACGTGAGCCTTAATACCACAATGGAACATTTTCCAGATAAGCAGTAGTTCACAAAAAGACAAGGGAAATTTTATTTTTTTTAATCCCCAATTAGCTGGCTTAGTTTTATGTAATTGTAATTGCATGTTTACACTCTCTGCAGCTAGAATAAATCTCTATTCTGTGAAACAAAAATCAATGCAGGAGGCAGATTTCGGCATGTTGACAAACACTGCATATTCACAAACTTTAAGACATATTTTGCATTGTGTCCTAATTTATTATCACTTATGAACTGGTAGCGTCTCGTCAGTACTGGAGGTGGCCTGAGTGTGGGTGACTCTTCCGTGCTTCCTGAGTAGCTGGATCTAGCCCCTTTTTGGGTGCACTCCCATCATTTTGAAAGTGATAATGTCACAAACACAGCAACAGGGATAAATAAGGAGGAGGAAGTAAAATCACTTCAAAGAACACCTCTTCCTTTTTTTTGAACTGTTTTTTAAACATTTGTATAGTGAGTCACAGTGCCAGAAAGATAAAAACTCCTGTTTTCCACATGCCATTAATAGACTCTGGATGGACGAGCAGGACATTTGGAAATATGAAAAATCATGTTAGTTGAAAGAACTTTGAATGCTGTCACTGTGATTTGGTGAGTGGAATTTAAAATGTGAAACAGGGAGAAACCCTTTGTCATGCACTAGAGAAAAGCTTTTCTAAATTTCTTAAGATATGGATCAGGTCTGCCTTCCTTAGGAGGTCTTCCTAGAAATAAGCGAATCCGCATGCCGTGTCCCTGTGGCCGGTTGTAGTTCATTCATTTATTTTCTCATTCGCCCACCCATTCATTAGCATTCATTCATTGAAAAGTATTCATGGAATGTTCTAGTGTGTGAATCAGCATGCTAAGTCCCAGGGGATACAAAGAAAAATAGGACAAATTCCCCGTGTCCCCCCCAGCTCCTGGTGGAGGAGGGAAGGGAGGAAATGTAGGCTCCAGACGGATTGATTCAATCATCTCTCACCCGCAGCCTCTTCCCTCTAGCTCCTTCTATTATATATTTTCTCTTTTTCTCATTATACTTTGACCTTTCTCATTTTTCTCTGTCTTCGTTCATTCTCCAATCCCCTGCTGTGTCCATTTACCTCTCTCTGGCCAACATGCCGCCCATTTCCAAATGCTCAGTTTTTACCTCTTTGCTCTATTTTTTTTTTGGGGGGGGAAGGAGGGTGTTTTCAATTTCGAGAAGATCAATAGTTTTGCTAAAAATATTTCAAAAGCATTTTAAAGGCAGCCCAATCCCAGGTCATCTTTCCTTAGGTTGACTGAGAATGAAAGAGGAGATGGCAGCTGGAAGCAGGTGTGGGGGGACCCTAGGAGGGTGGCACACACCCTGTTCCCCTTTTCTTTCTCCTACAACCCTCTCTTCTCTTTTTTCTCTGCCTGTTTCTGGTGGGGAATGTCTCAGTTGGTTTTCTGTTGGCTAAAACCAAATACCACAGACTGAGTAACTTGCGGAGAATAAAGGCTTATGCAGCATAGGGTTCTTAAAGGCCAAGATGTCCAAGATTCTCTGCAGAGTCCCAAGATAGTCCTGGGTATCACATGGGGAGATAAAGCGTCCTAGCCCAGGTCTCTCCTCCTCTTTTTATAAAGCCACCGTCCCAATGGATCCCCCCCCCCGTGACCTCACTTAACCTTAATCACCAACCAAAGGCTCCATCTTCAACTACAGTGTCTGATTAAATTCCTACCCTCTTTCTTTTTTTTTTAGTTTTTGTTTGCTTGTTTTGGTACTAGGAATTGAACCGAGGTGTACTCTACCTCTGGGCTACACCCCAGCCCTATTTTATTTTTTATTCTGAAACAGGATTTTCTAGGTTGCCGAAGGCCTTCCTACTGTGCTGAGGCTGGCCTTGAACCTGCGATCCTCCTGCCTCAGCCTCCTGCCTCAGCCTCCCAAGTACTCGGATTACAGGCATGTACCACCTCGCCGGGCTAAATTCTTCTCTTCTTGATGCCACTCAGTGGGGGTTAAATTACAACATGAGTTTTTGTGGGGACATTCAAACCATAGCAGGAAGGATAGGTCTCACTGGGAAGAGAATCCAGTTTGGATTCAGCAACTTTCCCTGGGAGAACTGGGCTGAGCTGGAGAAAAGCAAATCTTCCAGCCTTCTGGATGCCATTTGGGGCAGCACACAGACCGGTGATAACCACACCTCCCCTTGAATAGACCTTTCTTTTATGTCCAACTCCTTGCTGGGCATGTTCTTTCATTTGATCCTCACAGAATGTCCCGGTAGGGGGAATGAGTATCCACATTTTGCACCAAAGCAAATAGACTCAGAGATGAGCAACTTGCTGGGGGCTCAGTTAGGATTAGAGACCCAGGTATGTCCAACTAGGAAATCCACGTCTTTCTCTGTGCCGCCTGGCAGGGTCCTACAGTGACCACTTGGCCCCCAGGTGCTCCTGTTCCTAATCAGCAGGTGCCTTTCTACGATGACAACGACTGTGCCCTGCCTGCTGGCTTCTCGTCACAGCCTTTGCACATGGGGACTCTCAGAAGGAGCCCATCTTTATCGATGAGAAGCTGAAGCACGGGGAGGTTGAATGCCTGCCCATGGGGTCACAAGGCTAATTGACAATAGTGCTAGGCTCAGCAAAGTCCTTACTAGCAGAAAGGAACTGTGTTGGAGCTGGGCTTCCTCTTTAGGGGGGCATGCTCACTTTAAAAGAGGAATCTGTGGTCCCCAAGCTGTGGTGTGCTGGTGAAAGTTTAATAACCAGCTCTGGGGTCAGGGCCCTGATTTGTAGCATCCCATACCTTGGGTGTAAACATTCTCGCCCTGGCTGATTTTACCCTAGAAGCCACTGTGGCAGGATGGGCAGGGTCTTAACCGCATCCTAGAACCTCTGGGCTCTAGCTCACCACCCACGACATCTATAGTTGGTGGCAGGTATGAAGAAGCTTCAGATAAGACCTCCTACCAGTCTTCAGTTTGTCTCAAACTTAAATAGCCTGCCTTTCTTTCTCTCTCTCTCTTTTTTTTTTCTCTGTGATACTAGGGGTTGAACCCAGGGGTATTCTACCTCTGAGCTACACTCCCAACCCTTTTTATTTTTTGTTTGGAAACAGGGTCTTGCTAGGTTGCTGAAAGTCTCACTACATTACTGTGGCTGTCCTCAAATCTGCTATACTCCTGTCTCAGCCTCCCAAGTACTGGGATTACAGATGTGTGCCACCATGCCGGGCTCTTAAATGGCCTTTCTTAAGCTGCTGGTCTTTATTGGAACATGTTATTCACCTCCACTAAAGGAATCATATCTTCCATCCAAACTTCCCCTTCTACTTCCTCTTCCCACACCCTGGTACCTACTTTCTGTTCCTTCTCTACCTCTTTGCTAATCACTACTTCTGCTCCCACTGCCTGTGGTTTATATCTTCTCCCTAACTCTATTTGAGAAGCCCTGTTAGCAGAGCAGGGGAAGGAGTGAACCCTGCAGCTAAGTTTAAATCCCAGTTCTCCTTCACTAACTGTGTGACCTTAGTCAAGTTCCTTAACCTCTCTGTACTTCATTTTCTCATCTGTAACATGGGAAAATAAATATACTTCCCTCTTAATGTCAAGCCCTTGCTACAGGGGCCTTAGAAGTGTTAGCTACTGTTCATATTAGTTATTCTTGGGTGTCCTCAGTCCCTCGCTCAGGGGTCTCTGAGCAGTCCCTTCCTTTGTCTTTGTCTTTGTCCCTTTGCTCCATAAGAAAGTCAGGGCCTCTGCCTTCTACAACTGCCCTGTGGTCCTATTTGGCTCCCCCCCCCCCGTAGCCATAACGTCACCCCAGCTCACTGCCCTCCTCTCCCCCAGCTCCAGTCTCCCCGTACGCCTCAACCGGCTCCCCTAGTGGACATAGCAGGTCTTCCCCTCCAGGATGACAGTGCGGAGAACAACAGCTCTCCAGGAGCCACGCGGCTACCTTGTTTTTTTTTGTGCCCCTCTTTTGGGTCAGGCGACTGTACCCTGCCCCTTTCCATGTGGCCAGTGTGAACACCTTGGTTTACACAAGGTGTAATGACAGGTGACTTTCTTCCCTTCTTCTTTAAAAATACCTCATACAGCTCACAAAATATTTTTGGATC
The DNA here is from genome assembly GCA_004027185.1 of Glis glis. NCBI lineage: Eukaryota > Metazoa > Chordata > Mammalia > Rodentia > Gliridae > Glis > Glis glis. Next base: position 13,886 of record PVJS01030501.1, on the reverse strand, counting down.
CTGCCCCCCTGTAGGAGGCTCTACCATTTCACTTGCCCTTGGCTAAATTGTGGCGTACGTGGGGCAGCCGGAGGAGCAGTGTGGCAGGTGTCCCGGAAAGTACCTTCCCTGCCACGTCCCCGGCGGCCACTCCCACGACTTCATCCCTGGTTCCTGGGCAGAGTCTCGCCAAGACTGAGATGACCCCATGGCACTTTTCTCTAATCCTTGGTAAATTTTCTTCTTCACCACTAGCGAAAAAAATGAGCTTGGTCAGTCCTTTCCCGGGCATGAACATGGAGAGCTACGCGGGCTACCTGACGGTGAACAAGACCTTCAACAGCAACCTCTTCTTCTGGTTTTTCCCAGCACAGGTAAGTCCTGAGGGGACCCGGCAGGAGGGACGCGGACCTGGTGAGCTGGCTCTGCCTCTTGCTCCAGGGTGGAAGTGGCCTACAGACCCGCAGGGTTTATTTTTAAAAAATCCTTTTTTAAATTTTTGTTCTTTCTAAAAATAAGTGCCAGCAACTCTGCTCGGTATTCCTGTTTATGGGCAGGAAGCAAATGCCTCTGGAGGTGGGGGAAGCTCCAGTTTTTGAGTTGCTTGTAGCCTTGTTTGGAATATTAATACTCCCACCTTCCTGTCACCAGCTTCCTCCTATCTTCTTGTTGTATTGTTCTAAAAGTACTTGGGGTGGGGATGGGCAGAGGAGAGCCCAACGAGGGAAAGAGTGGGGGTCTTTGATAGGATGCATGTCTAAGCATGTGTGAATTCAGCCCACCACAGCCAGGCGTGGTGGTGCACGCTTGTGATCCCAGTACTTGGGAAGCTGAGGCAGGAGGATTGCAGGTTCGTGGCCAGCCTCAGCTACTTAGTGAGGCCTTCCGCAATTTAGAGAGACCCTGTTTCAAAATAAAGAATAAAAATTAGGCTGGGGGTATAACTTGGAGGTAGAATGCCCCTGGGTTCAATCCCCAGTCCCGCAATAAATAAATAAATACAATAAATAAATACAATAAATAAAATTTAGCCCACCACTAACTTGTGTGGTTCCCTTGTCTGTGGACTGCATGAGTCCCTCAACTTCTCAGGTCCCTTATAGACATAGTAGACATGGTTTTATACTTCACTGGTAATTTTTAGATTATTTCAGGTCACACAGTTCTGTATGAACAAGATACTTTAAGCTTAGGGGTGTAATTGGAGGGTACTGGCACAGGTGCTGGAAAGCACACACCAAGTTTATCCCAACACAGAGTGATTTTCTGTTTTAATTCTCCAAATTGGATTTGCTTTAGAAGCCAGAGAAAGCAGAGAAAAAAGCTATCCCTGTGGAGGGTGCTATTCATATTTGCATACTATTTGCATACAGCAGTGCTGCATATATAATAACTGGGTAAATTGCTTAATCCAGGGTCATTTTCTAGTTAAATTGTTTGCGTTGGTACTGTCGGGTTATGTTTTCTTGGCTTTGCATTTCTGCTTTCCCAACCACATGGCCCCTGATGTAGTCCATTCCAGACCAGTCTGTTGTAGGGCAGGGGTGAAGTGTATGAGAAATGGAGAATTCTAGATAACTTTTGGTTGGGCCCACAGGAGTGTTCAGACTGTCACCTTCTCTGGAAGGCTCTCCTGGATGCTGGAGAGAATTTTGCATTTCTTCTGTGTTGTTATTGAGGGAGGCACGCAAGGTGCCTAGAGCACAGAATTTAAGGAGCCGCTGTCAGGCTGGGGCAGGTGCAAGGTCAGCACCTGCGTGTGAGTGCCCGAGGAACCCAGCGGAAGCCGGGGAGGGGGGCTGGGGGTCTGTAGTGCCTCCCAGAGGGCTCCCACCAGGCACGGAGCGGTGGAGAAGGGAGGATAATGGCCCCTCAGAAGCAAACGGGACAGAACCAGCGCAACCACCATAGGGAGACTTGGTATAAATTAGGTCTAGAAATACGAGCTCATTCTAACACGTGGGAATGTTTCTTATATTTTTAAATTATTTCCATCATATTTTAGACCTCAGCTCTATACTCAAATCCAAAGCTGATTTGCAGGCTTCTGTGAGTTTCTAGACGTTTTTGTTCTCTGAATCTTCTTTGTTTATTGCCTTTGGCATCTGTGTGTGTATTTCTTTTTTCCATACCTTAACTCATCTCTCTCTCTCTCTTTCTCTCTCTCTCTTTCTCTCTCTCTCTCTCTCCCTCTCTCTCTCTTTTTATCTCCAAGCCCCAAGTCTCTGAAGTTTCATACTTAACTACCTGGGGAAATATGAATACGTATTTATTTATTTTTTTCTCATGTTTATTAATTTAGAATTATTTTAGTTAACACATAAATATTGTAAATAATTATGGGGTGTCATGTGATGTTTCCATACATGTATACATTGTATAATGTAAGCATACTTATCTTCTCAAACATTTATCATTTCTTTGTGGTGAAAACATTCAAAATCCTTTCTTCTTGCTTTTTTAAATGTACGGTACATTATCACTATCTATAGTCATGCTACTGTGTAATAACACATCAGAACTTCTCTTAGCTAACTAACTTAGTACCCATTCACCAGTTTTTCCCGAAACTTCCTTATCCTCTACCCTCTCCCCAGGTTTTGGTAGCCATTCTCCTCCCAAATTCTATGAGATCAACTTTTTTTATTAATACTGGGGATTGAACCCTGGGGCATTCTACCCCTGAGCTACATCCCCAGCCCTATTTTATTTTTTATTTTGAGACAGGGTCTTGCTAAGTTGCTGAGGGCCTTGCTAAATTTCTGAGGCTGGCCTCGAACCTGTCATCCTCTGTCTCAGCTCCCAAGTACTCGGATTATAGGCATGTACAACCACGTCTAGCAAGATCAACTTTTTAATATTCCACATATGAGTGAGATCATGCAGTACTCGTCTTTCTTTACCTGGCTTATTTCTCTTAACATAATGTCCTCCAGTTCCATCCATGTTGTCACAATGGAGAGGATTTCATCTTTTTTTTTAATGGCCAAATAGTATTCCATTGTGACACATTTTCTCTACCCATTCATCAGTTGATAAGACACTTGGGTTGGCCCTATTTCTATTGATGAGAATGTAAATTAGAACAGCCATTGTGGAAAACAGTCTAGCTGTGTCTCAAAAAGTGAAAAACGGAGTTACCGTAGGATCCAGCAATCCCACCATTGAGTATATATCCAAAGGCAAGTTAATCAGTATGTCTTTTTCCCTGTAGCCCACTGTAGTCACAGGTTCTTGGGATCAGGATGTGGCCATCTTTAGGGAGCCATTATTCTGTACAAAATGAACACTTGACACCTTTGCCTAGCTTGGTGATTTCTCAATATGCTCTTTCTCAGTGATTCTCGCATTTTATCGTGTATAAGAATTACCTCTGACTTCCCCTGGGGAATTCTGAGTTATGAGTCGGGAGAGGCCTGCAAGTCTTGAACTTCCCAGGTGGACCATGCTTTGCGAGACCACTGCTCCAGCCTGTGCCCATAGCTCCAGGCCCCACAGGCACCCACAGTTTTTCCAGGAAGAAATGCCTAGAGTAGCCAAACCAGGTGCCCAGATTGGGGGATGTGGCTTTCCCTGCACCCATGTGGGAGGAGGGTCGGAACGGGGGATCTGGATAGTCAATGCAGCCTTCGGGGCCAGGATTCCTAATCCTGCTTGGTATTTCACCAAGACTCTTGGGCTCAGCCCCCTGCATCTTCCTCTCACTTTCCACTCCCCCACCCCCAACCCAGCTGGAGGTACCTGATTCCTTCCTTTCTCTTCTGCTTTGATACCGTTGATATACCAGTAAGTTCCTCATTGATTTCTGAATGTGCAATCCTCTTCAGTAATGATTCAGATTTGTAAAAACAGGAATTAATGGTAAGGGAAGAGACCAGAAACAAAACCAAACCCCAGTTCAGATTTGTAAAAACAGGAATTAATGGAGAGGGAAGAGATCAGACAGAAACAAAACAAAGACCCAGCTTTTTCTTTCTCCAGTTGCCTCTGAGCAGGATTTGTGTCGAATGGCTTTGTCTAGGACGTGGGAAGTGTGCTGGGTCCACAAAGCTGTTCAGGAAAAGGGGGTTGGGTTTTTCATTCTCTAACGTTGCAAGGCAAGTCTGAAACCCCTGCACTAAATAATGTCTGGGCAGTTGGTTATAAGTTTTTTCCCCCTTAACTAAGTAAAAGCCTAGCCGTGCATCCTCCGACCAGGTTATGTTCTTTTAGGTCCAATTCTATAGTCACAGACACATGATTCTAAGATGATCCAAGAAGACTTGGCAGGCGGCAGTTGCAATAGAAAAGGAGGTCTTTCAGCATAGTGTTCTATTAGAAATGCTAGACACAGCTTTAGGGAGAAGGGCAGAGATGAAAAGACAGTGTCCGTGGACAGGTGTCAGCACCCGGCATCTGGGATGGATTGCTGAAGACCTCCTTGCTGGGAAGCCCACACACAGAACCAGGTACCCACGGCTGCCAGCTGTAAGTTATAGAACAGGAGCAGAGTGGGTGACTCAGATAAAGCCTGTGAGAAGGAGGAGCAGGGGTCGCCTGATCGGGCAGTCGCTTTCATTTGGCAGAAATATGAGTTCCTTGCCTGTCACGGGGAAGTAGCTGACGTTGTCATCAGGAGAGAAATGACCCCAGAAAAAAAGCACAGGTAGAGGAAAACCGAGACCCAAGGAGGCGGCCATGCTTGTCACAGCCTCTGAGTAATTTTTTGGAATGCTGTTTCTCACATTGGTTCTGTTTTCCTGTTATTTCTGAGAGATTCCCCTGCGACTGTATACGCCATCAATGCATAATGAGTTCCAGAAACTTGAAATTGGTGTGTGGTGGGGATACAGCAGGAAATGAGCTGGCATTCTGCATGGGATACAAAGTACAATGAAGCCAACGGTGAAGGCAGCGACTCGAATGGCAGTTGTTAGGTGAACCTCGGCCACATGCTAAGCCCTGCGCTCTGCCTTACTTCATCCTCGTAAGAACCCCGCAAGGAAGGAGTCGTTATCCTCATTTTATAAATGAAGAGGATGATGGAGGGGAAATAAGTCATGAGCCCCAAATTGCCCAACTAGAAATGGGCAGAACTGGAATTTGAAGCTAGTTCTCTGCCCAAGGAATCATTGCTGTGGACCATCATGTGTCAGACCTGAGCAAAGCTGTCATGGAAGGCACTAGCAGACAGTGTTTAACAGTGCAGATGCTTGAGTTAGTCAGGCGTGGGGAGGGACCGTGACTCCATCACGTATGCCAAATTTGACCTTGGGCACCTCTCCTAACATCGCTGAGCATCCATTTCCTCCATGTAAAAATGGGGATCAAAACTGGGCGTGGTGGTACACACCTAAAATCCCAGTACTTGGGAGGCTGAGACAGGAGGATTGAAGGTTGGAGGGGCCAGCCTCAGCAATTTAGCAAGATCCTCAGCAACTGAGACCCTATTTCAAAATAAAACATTTTTTTAAAGGGCTGAGGGTGTAGCTTAGAGGTAGAATGCCCCTGCTTCAGTACCAAATAAATTAATAATAAAAAAAATGGGGATCAAGGGCTGGGATGTCATGCATGAAGCACACTAGGTTTGATCCCCAGCACTGCAACAAAAAAATGGGGATCAAAATAGCTACTTAGCAATGGTTTTGAGACAGAAGAGATAATGTAGCAAAACTGTTGGATTAGTGCCAACAGTAGAGAGTATAGTTGCTATTGTTATTTCATTATGATTGTGGTTACTTTTAGTGTTATCAACACAAGTACTGTGCCAGAACTAAAGCCGTCACAATTTGGGAGGTTAAAGAGGACAGGAAATAGAGGGAAATTCCAAATCAGAAAGACCTGATCACCAGCCAGGAATGTGGATTAATTGCTACTGGATGAGGAAATTACCAAATGAGATTGGGATTTGTCACATTTAAGAAGATAAAAAGACATATGGGTGATTAGTGTTTTTTAAAATTATCGTCCTTCTCATTAAAAAGAGATATCCTGAGAGCATTTGACCTGATCTTATAGGAACATGGCTAATTTGGACTCATTTAAGCAAGACTTGCAGATTAGTTACCTCAGATGCCCTGGAGTCCAAACTCCAGGCATTCAAACTCCATTTAGGCCCGGGGCCCTTTACTGATGGCCTCATCTTGTTCCTCTGGCCAAAGAAATGGCCAGGATTCCTGGAATCCCAGGATGTTTCTGGTGCCTGCGAAAGGGCTGGGGTTGATGAGGAATGCAAGGAACCTGGGGCCACATATGAAGAGGTGGTCACCCGGTATCCTGCAGGTCGGACCCTGCTTCCTCAGACTCCAGGAGGATCCAGGCAGCACAGGGTTAGGTTAACACAGCACCCCTGAATCAATAAGCCAGTGGAGGGAAAGGAGCCTCTCTGATGCTCCTGGACCCAAACAGAAGGTGTCCACTGGAGTTGGAAGAGCACTTTCTGAACCACAGTTTTCTCATATAGAAATGAATATGTTAGACCTAGTTGCTGTGTAAGGCTCCACCCCATTCTTACATTCTGTGGTTCCGTTGTTCAAGTGGACTTGCCTGCCAGACATGCTTCAATGTGCCACCTAAGATATAAGGACATCTAAGAGCTCCAGATCAGAGTGTGGGTTTTGCAACTGAGCCTTGAATTTGTGGCCTCCGTGGCAGCCAGCCTCCAAGGTCGTCCCCCGTGATCTTTGCCCTTTGGTATATGTGCCTTTGTGTAATCCCCTTTCATAGTGAAGCAAGGATGGCCTTTGTGACTATTACACTAAAGCAGGAATGATGGTGTGTGACCTCTGGGCTGTGTTATGAAGGACAGTGATGCTTGTACCTTGGTCTCTTGCAGCCCTCACTGGGAGGGAAGCCAGGCGCCATGTTGGGAGGGCACTAAAGCAGCCCTGTGGGGGAGCTCAGGGGGCGGGAGGATCCTCCTGCCAGCACCAACCTCGAAGGAAGCTCTTCCAGCCCCAGTTGAGCCTTCCAAGGGCTGCGACCCAGGCTGATGTATTGATTGCAATCTCAGCAGAGACCCTGAGCCATAATCCCCAGCCAGACATCCCCAAATTCCATACAGAAAGCATAAGGTTCAACGCATTATCATTGTCGTAAGCCTTTCAGTTGGGGAGAGAAGCTACACAGTGCTGGGTGACTAGCAAGGGCCCTTGTCTTGAACTGTTGGGCTGTAGGTATGCCTTGTAACAACCAGCATCTACGCCCCAGCCCTGTGGGATGGGAGCCTGTAGAGTGGTGACTGCGCCACTTTTGTGTATTGTTGTTCTTTGTCTCTTGGCTCCAATTCTCCCTCTTACCAGCTCCGTGACTAATAGAGTGTAAGCAGTTTTCCTATTCACTGACTGTGATCATAAGCTTTGTCAGGAGAGGGCGCTGGAGGGACACTGTAGAAGGAAGTTGGCTTCTCTTCCTGCTTCCTGTCCTGTTTTGCTTCTTCTTGGCCCTGCTGCCCAGTCTGTCAGCACTGTGGGTGGAAACATCCAGCTGCACTCTGCCACAGCTGTGCACCCAGCCCACCAAGACCCTCAGCAGGGGTATAGCCCTGGGTGTGTTCCGGTGACCTGGCTGCAGCGCTCCCAACATGGACACAAGCATCCCAGGACTTGCTGTCTAGCAGGCTCCTGACAGCCCTCGCCAGGCCTGAGCAGCTTTGGGCCAGGCAACCCAGGGAACTCAGCCACCCCGTGGGCTGCAAGCACACCTTCTCCAGTGAGTCTGAACCCCAGCCCTGGGAAAAGCCCCAACACCTCCTCCTGGGCAGGAACATCTAGAATTCTTCAGATTGTTCTTAAGAGTTCTCTTTACAGCCCCATGGCTAATTTCCTATTATAGTTACACTGTAGAGGGGAAGTACTAGAGGTTGAACCCAGAGGCATTTTACCTCCATGCGACAACCCTAGCCCTATTTTATTTTTTATTTTGAAACAGGGTCTCACTAAGTTGCTGAGGGGACTCGCTAAGTTGCTGACGATTGCAGGATCAAACCTGTCTCAGCCTCCCAAGTACTGTGATTATGGGCGTGCACCACCATACCTAGCTCTAGTTACACTTCTGTATATTAAACTTCCCCTGTTCTATGGTGGACACAGGAAGCCCTCCTGGCGTGCTGGTCTTGGGCCACCTCTGAGGCTGTGGCTCACTAGGGAGCTCTCTCCTTAACCACACCCAATGGTGCCTGTGATCCTCATGCTGGCTGAGGCCAGAGAAAACACGGGAACTTATCACAGAATTAAAGGCTAGTGTTTCCAAGTAAAAAAAAATTAAGTGAAACCACTTGTGTGGTTTCTGTCTTCTGATTGGATCCTAAAGGATATAGCCATCCATTCTTCCTCTGCTGCTCAGAGACACCCAGGGCAGGAAGTGGGTCAGCCTGAGGAACCAGGAACAGGAAATGCCTTGGCAGCAGACGCAGCTAGCCTTTCCGTCTCAGCCCGTTTTATCCAGGGTTAGAGGGTCACTTGTCTGTTCCTCTTTCTTCCCCCATGGCTGGTCAACACACCCTGCTTCTCCAGGCACTTGGCTTTGCTGACCCACAGTTTCCAAGTTTACTTGTCTTTGGACCAAGCAACCACCACTTCTCTCAGAGACACAGTGTGATTGGCCCAGTTTGTTTTTCCTTGTGCCAATCTGCTGAGGAAAAGGGTGCTGAATCATGTGATATAAGCTCATGGCTCTTGGGCTTTCTCCCAAACATAGGAAAAGAGTTGGACATCCACATACAGGAGACATTCAGAACACCAACAAGACAAGATCAAAGAAAAACTTCTCCACACCACATAATAATCAAAATGACTAACTTAGAGGCCAAGGAAAGAATTTTAAATGTATCTAGAACAAAAGAATGGGTGATGTTCAGGGGCAAAACAAGTGGTTTCTAATGTCCTTGGATTGTGCTTCTAGACCTTCTTCAATGCCTATTATCTGCAAGTTAGGTTATTTCATATGATCCATATTTCTTGGATGTTCAGGTCGTGTTTTTGTAATACCTTCTCTATATTGTTGACTGTGTTTTCAGTTTTGAATGAGCTGTGTTCCGAGAGTGAGACTCTATATTCCTTGTGGTCTTGTCTGCCAGAGGTAGTTTTTATCAAGGTCTTTAATTCATTTCTTGTCGCCTTCATTTCGCTCAAAGCCTCTTTCTGGTTCTTACTTAGGGCCTCAATTTCTCTATTCATATGCTCTTTCATCTTCTGTATACTTCTCTGATTTCATTTTTGAGGCCTTTGATCATATTGAAAATCAAAACTTCGAATTCTCCTTCTGGCATTTTCTGCAGCTCAGTATGGGTGATCCCCCTTGTTGTTGAGTTTTGAGAGTTTATTGTTTCCTAGTTGGTCTTCATTCTCATGATTTCAGATTTGTATTTCTGTTGTCTTGGCATCCTCTTCCTCTTCGTGTGAGAGTTCTATGTCTTTTTTGTTATCCCTTTACAATAAGGCCTATGCTGGGCATATATATTTGCCTCAACAAATCTGTCTCATATGATCCGAAATTTGAGTTTGTTCCCCAGAACCTCTTTAACAAGATATGGTTCTTAGTCAGTGCAAGCAAACAGGAGTCTCTGATTGGCTGCAGTCCACCATGCTCTGCAGGCCCAAACTCAGCAGGGCCAGAGACTACAATGTTCCGTTCAGAGTTTGTGGCCTGCTGGTTGCGATGTAATGCCCCACAGATGCAGACACCACCCGCTGCTCTGCAGGTTGTGAACCCATGAAGCCCCATAGAGCACTGACCTCTGGCTGCTGGGAATAAGCTCAGCAGGGCCAGGTTACTATGTTCTGAGCTTGTGTCCTAGCTGGCTGAGCTGATCTGCTGATTTTGATCACCTGGAGCACTGTCAGTTGTTGGTGTGTATGATTGCCAGGCCCAAACTCTGTTGGTATAGTGTTGTGTTCCTAGCCTGTAGCTGCAATCACATGAACCCCTACTGGCCTTTGGCCTCCCTGCCTGCAGGGCCCAAGCTCTAGCAGGAAGAGATTGTACTGTTCTGAGCCTGGGACTTGGGTGGATCAGTTATTTTGCCCCAGGGACACTCCTGCTGCTCTGGGCAGCTGAGATCACATGAGACCTAGTTGGCCTCCTGCCTTGTTGCTTGTGGCACCCAAACACTGCCGGGCACAAGTTTATAGCCTTCCATGTCTGCAGCATGGTTGGCTGAGTTATTTCACCCCACAGACACCACTGCTGGAGGTCCTGTGCTGATTGCTGGAGACCTGCGGGGGCATGACAAACTGCTGACCCTAGGTTCTGCCCACCTGAGTATCCTTAGAAAATATTTGTTAATTCACATTTCTGCCTTGTCCTACTATAGCCCCCACCCCCACCTCCACAGGGATGACTTGCCAACTCACAAACCCTGTGGGTCTGTTTGTTGCCGTGCAAGTCCCTGTAGCTGCACAGACTCCGCTAAGTGCTGCTCAGGTTCCTGCAGGAAGGGACGATTTCAGCTGTAGCCACAGGAGTTTGCTGGGCAGTTTGGCTGGTTGGTTTGTATATTCACAGTGGTCTCCATGTGGTGGGTTGTAGACACTGGGAACCCTGCAGGAAGGTCCTGTCATTTCTCAGTCCTATTTCAGTTGCCGTCACAGGAGTTCATGGGTGATCTGACTGGGCAGTCTGGGGAGTCACAGTCTTGAAGTATTCGAGTATAGAGAAGAAGGCAATTGTTTTTGATGATGGTTTTCTGCAGTCACTGGCTAAACAAGATTCTGCTTCTTCTTCACTGGAATTGGCCTCTGAAAGCTGCTGGGTCCCAGCAGCCATCAGCCCTCGTGCAGGCTCGCCAAGATCTCAGTTATTTTCTTCTTGTGCATCAAGAGGGGGAAGTAAGACTTCTTCTCCACCCTCACCCTTATTCCTTCTAGATTACAGCTTCCTCAAGGATGTATGGGAAACCCCTTACTACCTCATGAAGGACTGAGTCAGATAGAAAGGAGAGGAAGGAGGATGGTAATGAGGATTCTAGCAGACTCAAAGCTGGTTCAGATGGATGAGACAAGTCAGACCTTGATGAGAATTAGAGGGAGCTCAGGAATGATGTAAGGAGTCCTCGAACAGACAAAGAATTGGAAAAAGGTAATTTTCCACATGATAATACAGTGACAACAGTCATAGTAAAGGAAGACATAGTGAGCATCAACACTAACACACTACAAGTAAAATTCCTTTGAAAAACCCAGATGTCTTAAGCATGTTGCCCATATGTGTTGGGAGTATGTGTGCAGAATTAAAATGGTATCGCATACCTATTTAACAATTCTAGTCACAAAACTAATTGCTTTAAATAAACGCTCTGCCTCGATTAACACCATTACTTTGGCAGCTGAAGTATCAGTAGAATGGGAATCTGTATGGCAAAGTGGGAGTCCATTCAAACATACTTGGGGGAATTTAAAGACATTTACTTGGGGTACTAATGACTTCAATTAAGAAAGAACACATTACTTAAACCAAGCAAACGATCAGCCTTTGCATATAGAAGTGTGAAGAAGGCCTTCATTAATTTACTAATTGCACTTCACATCTTAAGCAGTTCCTTTGATTTGGATCTGTTAGTGGTCTGGCTGCTGCTTCTTACCAAACACGGTGTCTTGATAGGTGTGTACCCAGCCCTGGGGACTGACAGATGCCCATCTACTTTGAGTTGGATGACACATGCCCAACGGTTTGGGTCCAAATTGTTGCCCTATCATGTAGTGAGGTATCTTAAATTCCCTAGAGTCACCCCATGAAGTCGTTTATATAAAATACATCCATATTTCTTGAAAGTACTGAAATTGGTAAGTCTTAATTCCCCTCACCCTCAATACATCAAGTCTGTTTTGCAGTGGTAGGTGCATGCTCTGTGTAGGTTCTCTCTCCTCTCTGTCTCTGTTTCTCTGGTCTGACGTGGGATGAAGGTGAAGAGGAAGACTCAGATTATCAGGCGATGCTTGCTCTCCAGGGAGGGTGTATCCACCTGGAGAGAAAGGGCAGGCTAGTTCTAGTTGAGTTTTGCCTACTCGAATGACAATCTGTGAAGGTGTAGAGTAGATTTCTCACCCATCATTATGAATAAGTAATGGTGTTGTTAGTAATGGTGCTATGTAATGGTGTATAAGTAATGGTGCTAATGTTGATGTAGTGACATTTCCTTCTGTAGAAAGTAGCAGGAAGAATAATTGTCCTTTTGGAACAAACCCCGAGGAAGGAGTGGCCACGTGCATGAACTGGCCACCAGGGGTCGCCGGGAGAATTGAAAGAGCTCCTGAGGCAAAGCCATAGTAGTTCCTTGTTCACCAAGGAAGGGTCCAGGTGTGTTACCTGCCTGCCAGCCCTCTTCTATTGCTACAGACTTCTCACTTAAAAGTTTAGGACTCCTTTGACTCTCATTTAGTACTTAAAATTTCTTTGACCCTTCTTTTTTTTTTCTTTTTTGGTACTGAGGATTGAACCTAGGGGCATTTTACCTCCGATATATACCACCCAGCCCTTTTTATTTTTTATTTTGAAACAGGGTCTCACTAGGTTGCCAAGGCTGGCCTCGAACCTGCAATCCTCCTGTCTCAGCCTCCCAAGAACTGAGATTACAGGTATGTGATCCTTCTTTCTGATCATTAGTTCTTGCTACAGGACTCTGACTTGGACATTAATAGAGATATGATTTTCTTCTTAATTAAATATCTAGCTATTTATCAGTAGGGGATTATCCATCTTTCAGGTCTCAGTTCAAATGTTAACTTATCATCCCGGCTCTCTCTGAGTACTCAATCTACTATCCCTCCATTATTCTTTCATATCACCCATTTATTTAGTTGATTATTATCCACCTTCCCACCCCACCAGAAAAATAATCATAGATAGCACCTCAAGAGAGGCACTAGGCACTCTTCCGAATAATGCACATGCATCTGCATAAACCTTATGAGGAAGACATTATTACTATCTGTATTTGCAAGCAGAGGACCCTGAGGCACAGAGAAGTTAAGTAACATGTCCAAGGACACACAGCTGTAAAATAGCACACTTGGGATTCCAACCCTGGCCATCTGGCTCCAGAATCTATGTTCTTAACTGTAAAGTATTGTAACTGGCCATGAGTAGGAGTTGATCTGCACGTGTAGCCCTAGAGAGTGTCCTGTGAGAAGTTGGTATTATGTGTTAAATAAATTAATACATTGTGGTAAATTCATAGAGTGTCATGCAGTTCAGCCAAATGATGATATGGACTTCAGTAAAGAGATGTAGCATATTGTTAAGTGAAAATAGCTAATGTATCAGATGAGGTATAACCTGATTCTATTTTTGAAAAAAAGTGTGTATATATAGCATATATAATGTCTACAAGATACATAATGTCTACAAGATACACATATATACATATGTATGTATGTGTGTATGTGTATATTTGTGTGTATGTGTATATGTATATGTATATGTGTGTGCATGTGTATATATGTATGTGTATGTGCATGTGTATGTGTATATATGTATATGTGTGTACACATGTATATATGTGTGTGCACTTGTATATATGTGTATGCATATGTACATGTGTGTACATGTGTGTGCGTGTGTATATGTGTGTGCATGTGTGTATAAGTGTGTGTGTGTGCATGTGTGTATGTGTGTATATGTGTATATGTGTGGAGCACATAGAAAAATCTGGAAGAGCAACCATTTTCATGATCATTCCTAGGGAGTAGGATCTGTGGAAGAAGAGGTTTTTATTTTTATTTTTATTTATTTATTTATTTTTGCGGTACCGGGGATTGAACCCAGGGGCGTTCTACCTCCGCGCTACACCCCCGGTCCTATTTTTTATACTTTATTTTGAGACCGGGTCTCATGAAGTTGTGGAGGGCCTCACTAAGTACAGAGAGTGAGAGACAGGGAGAGAGAGAGAGAGAGAGAGAGAGAGAGCGTGTGCACGCGCATGTGCGCGCGTG
>PVJS01030500.1:0-24049 GCA_004027185.1 Glis glis | reverse complement strand
GAGAGAGAGAGAGAGAGAGAGGGACAGGGAGAGAGAGAGAGAGAGAGAGAGAGAGAGCTGAGGCTGGCCGCAAACCCGGATCCTCTGGTCTCCGCCTCCCAAAGTACTGGGATTACAAGCGTGCGCCACCACGCCCGGCTTGATAACATTCTTTTCTTACTTTATGATATTTATGATCTCTAGACCCTTTGTCTTAAACATGTTTTATATTCCCCAACTTGTATAAGTAAATGCATTTGTGATATATATATGTTCTTATCCTTATGTTCTAGTCACTTCGAATGGTTGACTGATTCAAGTCATAGTTGGTTTGTGTGATCATTTGATTGATTATCGCTCCTATACTTGACATTGGTTCCCTGGCAATAGGACGATATGTTTTTATTACCTGATCTATCTCCAATGTATAACACAATGCCTGAAAAAGAGTAGATCCTCAATAATTTTGGGGAATAAAGTTGGTAAATAAATCAGAAAAGTATTTCCCTAGAAAAAGTAAAGTTGAAAGCCTTCATTGGTCAGAAGCAATGAAAACCATGACCATTTCCAAGGACTATTAGGACAAAGTAGAATGAGAAGAGGGCCTGAGAATAAATCTCTAATCTTGAATAAACTGAAAGTTTTGAGGCTTATTCATAGGCAAAAACAAATGATTTCTGGTTTCAGAACAAATGTTTAGTGGAAAAGCTACAATTATTCAAGTAATCACATAATCCGAATGTAATTTCAAGCAAAGCATAAACCTTGGTGTTTACTCTCGTCAAAAATGATGCTAGACAGGGAAGGATTCTGCTGCAAAGGAGCCTGAAAAGAAATAGTTTGGATGAAAAAAAATCACCTGTGGTATCAAGCAAATCAGAGAACAGTATTTCAAGAGTAATAGAGGGTAAGGCAAATGCTAACAAATATCCATTGGACTTAGTGAGATGGCAGTCACTGGCAGCCACAGTAAAGGGTGGTATGATGACTCACAGAGAAGAAACCCTACATAGTCAGCAGACCACAGACTCATATACTCTGAAGGAATACTCTTAACCACATACTCTGAAGGAATCATCATCTCAGAAATTAAAGAATCCCATATTGTCTAAAATCAGACATGAATCAGATGGAGCCTTCTTAATACAGTTACACACAGTGATTAATTCATTTACCAACTTCCTTTATCTCAGTACAGCAGGTACAGCAGATTTCTCCTAAAAGAGTGTGGCAATGTGTGCCAGGCTGTCCTCTATTTGCAACAATCCATCTCATAGCTTTTGTGAATGCATAATTCTCACTGAAATTGATAAGAACAATGGGCACAGAAGCTCTGCAAGGCTAAGTCTAATGCTCAGGAATATATTGTCTATATATAGTCAAATAGCACTTGGATAAAACCCATTATATATTTTCTTTCAGGCAGAAAGAAAAAATGATGTAAATTTTAACATGATATATTCTGGAAGCAGTATGCTTATGGAACAGCCCGAGGGATTTTCAAAAGTTGACAATCTAGAATGCAGACAACAATTTTAACATAGGACCATTGAGGGGCCAGAGTATCGGACCGCTTATGTGACTTGGGAGATACTTTTTAAAAATAGCATACATAGCCGGGCGTGGTGGCGCATGCTTGTAATCCCAGTACTTTGGGAGGCGGAGACAGGAGGATCCGGGTTCGGGGCCAGCCTTAGCTCGCGCACGCGCTCTCTCTGTCTCTCTCTCTCTCTCTCCTTAGTGAGGCCCTCCGCAACTTCGTGAGACCCGGTTTCAAAATAAAGTATAAAAAAATAGGGCTGGGGCCGTAGCGCGGAGGTAGAACGCCCCTGCATTCAATCCCCAGTACCGCAAAAAAAAAAAAAAATAGCATACATAACGTTTCTCTTAGTAATATATTCCAATAAGATAACCATGCCTAAAATCCTCATTAAACCATTTGATATGCCCAAATATACAGATTTAAAATATAAATAAGCTTACTATTGAGTGGGATGTATGTGTGCCAAGAATTTGAAACAGACATGTGAAACAGGTTAAAAGCCACTATGTTTTATTTCTCAGACTCGTAATGTACACATCCTATTATCTGTTCTTCTACTATGGTCCATGTGACATATCTACTCTATATATTGTTATTCACCAGATAAAACTTAGTTATGCTAGATCAGTACTGGGAGGACCAGGTTACATAAATTTAAGTTGCAATTCATGTTGTATCACACATTTTCTCTATCACTGAGGTAAAGAGTCCTTGAGTATATTTTTATGTTATCCTATTGATTCAAAGAAATGGACTTTGTTCTACTAATAAAAATAATTTAGCTCTATCAAGTAGAACCCAAGACTTCTTTCTTAAAGCTGTGCCTTCATGCATACTTTAAAAAATACATTAAATAATTTAGGTACACAGGTATATAAATATTAAGCTTAGATAGATTATCTCTAATAGAACTAAAAGGAGTTTGATCACACTGGCCACTGATAAATGGAGCCTACAGATTCTATTATAACCAGATACCATTGTGATGTGGAGAACAGATCAAGAGCTTCCCTCTATCATTTTTTTTAAGATGACCCTTTATTTTCTCTGTAGATAACACTGCTGAAAACAGGTTCATTAGAACTTTTCCATCTTGGGACTTTTCCATCAATCAGAAATATCTAAAATGAAATCTTAGAGTGGCTATGTCATATATCATCAGTAGAGAATAAACAAATAAAATGGGAAGAAAAGAAAAAAATGGGAATATTTACATTTAGCTAAGATTATGCCTATTCTTTGACATTATTGATAATGTAAACAATATTAAAAGAATATTCCTGCAGATTAATTCATTTGTATTACTAAGATAAGGTTATTTTTGGAGATGTGTATGTAACTCTGTCAATATAGTTAGATTTATTCAATGTTAATAATATACCAGGTGCTACAGCAGAAGCAAACCAGATGGTCCAGGAGTTTCCTCATGCAAGAGCAAACTTGAACAAATCTTTGAATGCATTTTATTTAATTTTTTCCTACTTTGCCATGGAAAGCTGTCAACAGGAGTAAGTCTCTATGCTTTTAAGATAGAGTGAAATTCATAGAACATTATCAATATCTCCACTAATTTTTATTGCATATGCTGCCTTGGGCAAAAATAATCTATTTTTATGGTGAGATGAACATACATATACTGAATGTTAACAGATTCTGAATAAAGCAAAACCCTGCTGGGTGAACACATGTTAGCTATTGACACAGTAATGATCTATAAATTAATGTTGTAAAGCACCAGAACTGGGGTGTAAAAACATCTATTTATAACTATTTCTACATGCACAGAGCCATAGGGTGTCCTTAGCAAGCATATTTGTGACATTGGGAACATTCTAAATGCTTCAAAATATTATTAAGGGAAAATTATAATATTTACACGAAACAATTCTATGTAATTGTCACAAGAATAAGATTTAACTTTAGTTTCCAAAGTAAAGATATCCATGATATATCATTAACAGACAAAAAAAAGAAAAAGAGTGAAAGAAAATTTAGAGGGTGGGAATTGGGGGAGGGCTAATTGACCGATGTATACATATATACTTCTACCACCCTGAAACCCATCAAGATGTATGGTTACAATGCACCAATAAAAAAAAGAAAATGTAAATCAAGTGTTAAAACTCTGAAAGTATATACCAGGCCAAACAAATAGCATTAATGAAAATAATAGGTATGAGAAAGCCATGCTCCCCAGAAAACCGAGTCTTTGACAAATCTTATATGCTAATTCTTTATCTAGAGCTACAATCCCCAAACAGCAAGCAAGAAGAAATGAAAGAGAGGCAAGAAAATTGAGGCAAAATCAAGGTGGTGTTTTACTAAGCTGGCCACAATTTCATGAAAAGACCCTGAAGGCCATGATTGCTTGGCCACAGAGTACACCTTTAAGGAAGCCATCCAGAACCTCTGTGCCTATGTAGAGCAAAGAAAGGAAATGAATTTATTTCCTAATTCCCCAGGTCTCCTGCACCTCACTGACTCACATTTGCATCAACTTCAGGCATTAAATCTCTTGCTTCTAGGTTACATTCCTTGGCTCCTTGCGTGACTTCTGAAGAAACTCTATGCCATGCTTTACATGAGTCAAGAAGTAGGAGGAGGATTCAAAGCTTCTTTAGATGTGATTCGATTAAGCATGATGGCAAGAACTATTATGGCTCCTGCCAGGCAGGAAGGAGCAATAGAGGCCTGCCAGGAAGCTAGAGAACAAGGGCCCAGGAGAAAGGTGGAGGTGAGTAAATCCAAGCAGGTTATGAATTAAAACTGGTAGGCAGGATACCTTACAACTGACACTCATCCCAGTTATGTGAATAGAGTAAGGGATGGTGGAAGCACTGGAGAACACAGAGGTCATTAGGAAAATGCTACCAACTCTAGGAAAAGCTACTCTGCAAAGATACTGGCCTCTAGATTATTTTTGTTTATAAAAGAGAACTTCTAAACTTTGACTCATTAGAAAAGAAACAAAACAGAGTATGACCAAGGACCTACTTATAGGTTATATTCGACCCTGGGCTATTTTTATGACTTCTGTTATATACCATACATTTATTTTAAAATCAAATCAAAATATCTTCCTATGTGTTTATCTATGTGTCTATCCATGTTGCTTTTAAGGTTCATGTATGCAAAGCAAATTATCAGTTACTATGTAGATATCATAAACTTAGATATACACATAAACTATCATTACTGATCTCTGATGATTCAATTAGATCTTCATTTTCCCAATGAAAATAATCACCTATAAAATATACCCTATTAATATATAAAATGTTCCCATTAATTTAGAGTTTAAATAAAAGGTGGACAAGATTTCTTTCATGCAAGAGATCCAGAGCCCAACCAGGGCCAAGAAGTATGGCCTTAATGAGAAATTCTGAAAAGAAAAAATGCCACAAAGAATTTTAGTTCCACTTAAGACCCAGGAGTTATGGGGAAAAAATACAAGGCTAGTAATGGCCTATAACTGTGGCATTTATCCTCCTAAAATAAATACCAATTTCTTGTAAGCCTTTGGCTCAAGGTGATAAAGACCTATGTTTACAAACTTGAGAAGATAAAGATGTTGTACAGAGATGACTGAAGTAAGTAACATCTGAGAAAAATTGTCACTAAGGACACAAAGAAAAAGAAGAAGAAAAAACATCAGTAAGAAGATTTTTTTTTGGTAGGAGACAAGTAGGGTTGAGAATAAAGGATCTGTTTGTGGCTGCTTCCTAAACCCTTCTGAGGATGAGAAAGCAAATTTCACTAGCTCCATTTTTGCTTTCTTCTCTAAAGATAATTCAATTGCAGTTTATTTTTCTCTATTCAGGGATGACTCAAACATTTTTTTTAATATTCCAATCTTTCCTGGCAGTTCTCAGCCAAGGAAAACTATTCCTGAATCTGTTCTTATGTTCATATAATTTTCCAAAGCATTCTTAGTGAGACCTGGAGAAGAAGCAATGTTAAATCCACATATAAATTGCAATCTATAACTATTTTTGAAAATTCTTTCATGGATAATTCACTGTAAGAGGAATATCTACCTGACTTATTTGGTGAATCAATGTAACTTTGGCAGCAAAACCAGATTAAAAGAAAATTATATCATAGATGAATATCTATTATGTACATGGCTAAAAGTAAGTAAAATGTTACTAAAAAACTGAATCTGTTAGAGTATGACTAATAATACTCCCAGTAATGCAAGATTGTTTAACATCAGATAATCAAGAATTTACTATATTCATAGATTAAAGAAAAATGCATTTTCTTAATAGTATTTAACAAAATTCAAGTCTATTAATAATGGAATCAAACTTAGCAAATATGGAATGAAGGCAATTCTCCTCAATCTAATTAAAATCATCCACATAAAACCCTATAGCATATATACAGCACGTGCGTGCACACACACACACACACACACACACACACACACACACACACACTCCAAAGGTTCTATGAGACATTTAACCCCACAAATTAATTATTGCATTGTTTTTCTCACTGTGTTTTCATTCTGCTGGGCTTCTAGATAACTAAGATGACAGAGAGTAGTTTTTCACCTGCTCTAGGAAGACATGTAAGTAGCCAGCATTTGAAGATCATATCTTCCTTTTATCCTACCCCAAACAAGCTTTCCTGTTTTGCTGAAGGGTTGTTTCCATTGTGTGAATAATGATCCATGCTGCTAACATGACTTCCCTACTTTGTTTCCCAGCCTGAATTTCAAAGTTGGTCCTACATACTTGGCTTCCCTCCTCAGAGAAGGGATTCTAAAGTGATTTGAGCTGTTCTTACCAAATCAATGAGCAGAAAGCTTGTGGAAGCAGCACTGGTTTTAAATCAAAATTTTGAAGATTGACTTATTAAGTGCATCATAATATAACATATTAAGGTTTTTAACCTAATATCAAGAGATGCTAATACCCAAATTGATATATTTCCTTTCTGATAGCTAAGTCTATTCCTTTATTTTAGCCACACAAAGATAATAATATATTTGTATGTACTTATTAAAATGTTCTTAAGCTAACAAGCACTTAAGTGAGTCAAAAAAGCCTCAGTGGTATATTTATATGATATTTTAATTTTAAACTTTATCCTACCAACATTTTAAGACTGAATAATTTTCATCACATATTATTTCACCATATTTCAGATTAATTAGTAATTATTTATTTATTTAGTTAGTTAGTTAGTTTTGAAGTACTGGGGATTGAGCCCAGGGCCATTCTACCTCTGAGCTACACTCCCAGTCCTATTTTTTATTCTTTATTTTTGAAACAGGGTTTCACTAAGTTGTGGAGGGCCTCACTAAGTAGCTGAGACTGGCTGCGAACCTGCGATCCTCCTGTCTCAGCCCACACCCGGCTTATTATCTTTTAAACTAAATTCTAATGGACCTTAAGTAAACAGGAGGTAGGACTCAGAAAAGAAAATGAATAATTGGCTTATTTTAAACTGCTTTCTACAAATTTTAAATGATGAAGACCTGAAACACACACACATACATGCACACACACATGCGCACCAGCACGCATGCATGCGCCAACACACACACACACACACACACACACACACACACACACACTATGCATCTTGTCTTGGAGAAAGCTAGGCCAGGCCTGTTCCCAAGCAATGGAACAATGACTCATATCAACTCTGGGGAGGACAGGCAGCAGGGTGAGAATACAGTGAGAAGCAAAGGGGAAGCAAGGTCAGCAGAACGCACAGTTCCTGAAGCATGTACAGAAGTAAAATCACCTGGAGCGATTACCTGACCAGCCGTTCTTGCAAGGGTTATGGATGCTTTGAGATAGGACCAGACCTTTAAATGCACCTAAGCAGTGTGAATGATGATTTAAGCTCTGTGATGGAGTTTGATATTAAATATAGATGAGAGTATCACAATGACTGGACTTCTCTTCAGAATTGCATTGTAAATGTATCCAATAAAATTTTCTTGACTTAATTTCTAATTTATGACTGTGGGAAGTCCTTTTATATTTCTGTTCAATCCTCCTATTTGTGAAATATGCATTTGAATCACATCCCTGTGGTTATAGTATTTTACTGAAATCCTGTTGTAGTAAACATTACTCAGCATATAAAATCTAACATAATAGCTGAAGCTTTGGCAGTATTTTGCTATAAGGCAAATTGCTTTAGGTTGCAGTTTGTAGAAAACACTTCACCTATAATGATTTTAAAAATCCACATCAGCCTATCTTCCGCATGACTCCAGCATGGAGATTAGAATTTTTCATATTATTCATTGTTACTGACACCTTTGAAACCGAGGTTGTCAACCTATATGACACCTTGAAATGTAGTTTCTTTAGTTCCTTTATCATACTGCCTGACTTCATAACATAGAACTTAACACTCGGTGTCTCTCCATCTCCAAAACCTGTAAACTTAAGTGGTATCAATCTCATTCTCAAACTATTAAATCACCACTTCATCCCCGTCAACATGCCTGTATCACTTATTTCTTTGTATTACTTCATTTTATTTCTGACTCCACTTTACTCACTACTTGGCTTATGGTTCCATTTAGTTGTATCATTACTGACTTCACCAACTCTGTCTTCCCAAACCTCTTTCTTCCCACACTGTCACCATCACCATTCCCAATCTTCTGGGTTGCTAATCTTTGATTCTGAACAGTTCCTATCACCTTTTTAGTTAGTGTTAAGATTGGTGGCAAAAAGCAGAATGCCCCATTGTAAACTTTAACACCTGATTTCAACCAGATTTTCAATAGCAATTGGTATGCATTTATTCATTTTTTTTATTGGTCTGATGAATTCACCACAGGACAATATCCAATCCTGCACTTCCAGATCCCAAAACTCCATTTCATTTCCTGTAAAGGAGATGTTGCTAGAAGATTTCAGCTATGTAGAGTTGCATTTTTTTTATCTACTCTCTCCATATTTTAAACTATTTGTCAATGTAAAATCCTTTCTTCTTCCCAGTAGAAGAATCTGTACATCATGTTTTTACAGGCCCATTTGCTCTTTCTTCTAAACTTTCTATGGACCAATTAGAGCAAACCATTCAACCCTTTTGTTTATAGTTGTTTGTTATACTCTATTTTTAATCAAAGAAAGCTAATGCACTAGCTTTAAAACTTCAAAAAAATAATTGTTTAAGCATTCTCTCCTTTGTTTTAATTTCAAATATCCTAAATACATTGTATTCCATAGTTCTACACATTTTCCTCTTAAACCCTATAACATAAATTCTCACTTCTACTAGATTAGGTGAGCAAACTTTTCTTAATTTTTCTCTTTACGCTCATCTTCTATGAGCACAACCCAAGCCATACTCTGTTATGTAGGTGAAATTTGAAGCTCTTTGAAGGTGGAGCTAAATACTTAGCAATTAATCATGTATTAAATATATATCAGTTTTGAATTTTCTTACATGGACCAAATTTAACAAGGCTTCTGCCTGTTAGTGTAGACTTTTTTTTCACATTTTATGGACAGATTATGTAAACATGAGAGAAAAACTCCTGATGTCTAGAGTACATCTTATAAGATGAATCAGTCAAAATTGTGAGCAAATATTTGGAGTCTGGACCAGGACCAACCATATAGATCTACTTCCATTACTATTTTCTAAAGAAAGATTCAGTCACTGGTGAAAATTAGTCATTATGGCCATACTCTGGAAGGTTCAAAAGATACCTGAGAACAGAGAGAGGAATCATTGTGACATCAGTTTACTTAGTAAAGAAGCTGAGCCAGTCCCCATTTAGAGAACAGTATAAAGGCAAATTAATTTCAATTAAAAAGTTGGAAAGTTTATAAACATAAACTAATAACAATGAATAATGCTTTGAAATGCTCTTATGTTTCAGGAGATACTACAAAAAACATTCCTCAGTAGGGATAAGTTTAGATTTGTTCAAATTATTTTTCTGAGTTTTTAAGTTTTTATGTCCTCAATAAGGCAGGGAGTAGTACCACTCCTATGCTAACAAAGCAGTAAGTTTGGAAATATCCTAGAATAATCATAGTGGTCAAAAATGTTTAGAGGACAATAATTAAAAAGTGTTGAAACATCACCAGAGAAAGAAACTCTGGTTTTGAACATTTTTTTGGAATTTTTTAGTGCAACTATTAATTATCTGAAATTCAAATGTAAATTGGGGTCCTCTATTTTTATTTGCTACATCTAGTTACCCTATAAAGACCTAACTGATGAATGTTATTTGCATTCATATTTAATTACTACTTGTCCATTGTTCCATTCCTCATAAAGACTATACATCCTAGTAAGGACCATATATTACACATCTATCAGAATATCTTCAGCAACTAAAAGCCTACGTCCTAAGCCAAAATTTGAAGGTAGGACTGGGACCAACTTCATAGACTCACTCCCATCTTTGTTTTCAAATAAGGCCACCAAGTGTTAGGAAAAAGTGATATCATCAATCATCACAATCTGAAAGCTTAGTAAGAGCTCCTTCTCAGAGTAGATTATTGTAAAATAATTGTTTTAAATAAAAGAATGAAAGTGAACTACTCACATTGCTCCTTCTCTCCACTCCTTAACTAAACAACAGTCAAGTTTTCTTTAGTTGACAATGTTACTTGATGGCTGACATGAGCAGTCAATACCTTCAAATTCCTCATTCATTCATCCTCACATTCTCTCTAACTGTGTCTCCCCTTTCCAATGAGTACTGTCTCCTGGAACCTGTAACTGGTATTGGTGTGATGTGCTCGTAGTGACCCAAAGCTGACCATCTCCTCCCTTGTACTCCCATCTGTTCATCCTTTTATTATAGCACTTATAACACTATGGAACATATCAGTTTAAATGTCTGTCTCCTCCTGTTAGTCTGAGTTATGTGAGTGTAGGGGCTGGATCTTATTTCTGATGGAATTACTAATGCCTATTTAAGTGCCAGGCCACCAAGTTGAAGCCGAATAAGCATTTAAAAAATGAAGAAACACATACATAATTAATGGCATAAACATGACCAGAAATTAAGTACTGTACTTTTTCATCAACCCACAGGATTGAGCTAAGTATCTATCAATATCAATGAAGACGAGAGTAATTATATTGAGATGAAACTTGTCTTAAAAATCAGTGTCAGCAGTCGCTCACAGATGTGCTGACAAGTCTGTTTTCAAATGTTCATAAAATTTTCTTGTTTCTACTTTCCTGCTGTCCACTTGTCCACTGATTAAACTTGATATTCTTAGCCAGGTATGGTGGTGCACGCTCATAATCCCAGTACTTGGGAAGCTGATTACAGGAGTATCACAGGTACTTGGCCAGTCTCCGCTACTTAGTGAAGCCCTCTGCAACTTAGTGAGACCCTGTTTCAAAATAAAGAATAAAAAGTCGGGCTGGGGGTGGAGCTCGGAGTAGAATGCCCCTGGATTCAATCCCCACAATCGTAAAACAAACAAACAAACAAACAAACAAACATGCACTTGATTTCCTTTCAGTCATAATTTTTGTTTTGTTTTTGGTGTGTGTGTGTGTGTGTGTGTGTGTGTTATTGGGGATTGAACCCAGAGGTATTCTACCTCTGAGCCAAAACCCCAACCCTATTTTATTTTTTATTTTGAAACATGTCTCACTAAATTGCAGAGGGCCTCTCTAAGTTGCTGAGACTGACCACAAACCTGTGATCCTCCTGTCTCAGCCTTCCAAATACTGGGATTATAGGCATGTGCCACCATGCCCAGCCAGGCATAGTTTTGAACACAAATACCTATTTGTTATTTCATTTTGTTTTATTTCTACTATACTATATTTGCAATTGTTTAATCTCACACATGCACACACTATTTTGATAATAATGTGCATTGTGCAGATTTTGGAAGATCATTCTGAGAATCTAAATGCCTCCTAAAATTTTGTTTCTATTACTAAACAAATTTTGAGTCCTTAACTCCTAAATTAGGAATGTATTTCCATAATGTATCTTGTGCAAAAACAGACCTTCTGGGTGCGGTGGCACATGTCTATAATCCCAGTACTTGGGAGGCTGAGAGAGGAGAATCACAGGTTCAAGCCCAGCATGCAGTACCTTAGTGAGATCTTGTTTCAAAATAAAAAAAAAATATGCTGGGTGTATCTCAGAGGTAGAATGCCCCTGGGTTCAACCCCCCAGTACCACAAAGACAAACAAAAAACCCATAAAACTAAGAGCTACTTGCCTGCAAGGGGGAATTAAAAAAAATCAATACTTCACATGTAAATCAGAAATTAATAGTCATAGACCAATTTCCTTTGAAAATATATTTGAAACACAACTCTAAGTGACAATTTTATGTTAGTTGATGCACAATGGCATCATTTTTTAGTTTTCCTAAATTTGTTAAGAATCAGTTTGTGAATAGATACAAAATAGTAAGCTTATCTATATGGCCTGTCATCAGGTGTGGATGCATTATTCATGTGTACATCTTTAAAGAGACCATTTACTTACTAGCATTAAAGAAAAAAACAATATAAATTGGTGATTCTTTTTAAAAATCCAAGAGGTCATCATTTATTTGCCATTTGTCAAGTAGTAATTATGTACTGGGCATTAAAACAACTAACAACAACAACAATACATTATGTTAATTTAGACCTCATTACTCTCCAGAAAGACTAGTAGTATTAGTGCTTCCTAATTTGACAAAACAAAATGGAAATATAAAAATCTAATCTGAATATACTCAACTACAGGAGAAGGACTTTAATTCTATAAGTATTCACCTTATTAAAGTAAGTGGCTACCTGGTGGAGATCATTATACCTACTGAATAAATGAGTGTGCGGGATGACCTAACAACATTTATGAAATACATTTTCCAGTGACAACATTACCCAGAGACTCATAAATGAGTATTTAAACACAGTGATATCCTTTGGAAAATCATTTTAGATGACTCAAAGACTCAAAGAAGATGAAGTGGCTGAGGCCCCCAGATACCCCAGATACAAATCAAGAGTGCAAAGAAATGTGTTTCATGAAATGTCAACAAAGACCAAGTAGTAGATTTTATATTTTATTTTTGTTATGTGTATATTTATTGTACTGAGTAATTTTGCAGATATTTAGCTATTTAATCTACACTCTTGAAATATAAACCAAGTTTAAAAAAAAACTCTCCTTTGCAAAATGAAAGATTAGTTTATATTACTGGGTATCTCCTGTTCATAGGGATGTATCAGAATTCAACTACTCTCCAAGTAGTAAGGGATACAATCAGAATGACCAAGTCTCTCCACTGCCACAACCTAGTCTTTTTTTTATACTTTTATTGGTTCATTATAGTCTTATAGTCTTGCATCATAATATAGTTCATAGTGATAGTGATATGTAGCTATCATCAATGCAAAATGTATATTCAATCTCCTTCCTCTACCAGATAGTCCCAAAGCCATAGATGTCTCCCCCCGGGGGTGGGAGGATGCTAAAATGATCCATGTGATGTGGTGGTAGTTATAGGTACAACTGGAGGGGGGGTGTGGGTACATTTTGTTAAATGCAATTAATGGTATCTAACCACATTTTGTCCTAAAGGAAAATATAATCAGATTAGACAAGGAAGAAATAAATAAGCTATTTAAATTTATTTATTTATTTATTTATTTATTTATTTATTTATTTTGGTACTATGGATTAAACCCAGGGACATCCTACCTCTGAGCTATACCTCCAACCCTTTTTTATATATTTTTTTAAATTTTGAAACAGGGTCTTGCTAAGTTGCTGAGAACTTAAGTTGCTGAGGCTGCTCTCAAACCTGTGATCCTCCTGTCTCAGCCTCCCAAGTATTGGGGTTACAGGTGTGCATCATCATGCCCAGCTGTTCTAAATTATTATTTAATAAATATTGTTCTAAAAAGTCTTTTGACCTTAAAGATCATGCTGCAGTTATGTGTCATTCTTGAAACTTATGAATCATATTTTATGAAACAGAACATTTATGTCTATGTGCTCTAAGAAAGAGATATTTGTTGTGTGGGGCTGGTACACTTCATGTATACACAGTCAAAGGAAGGAGTGTTTCTTTTTCCCAAAGAAGAACATTATTTAAAATAGACAATGTATGTTTCCCCCATGTTTCATATATCTGCATAGCCATGAAACTTCTGGGAAGTCTTTTTCAAAATGTCATGCCATGAGTTAGCCCTGGTGCTGGCTTTCATGTTATTCCTTGCCCCAAATGAGTCCGTATTCCAGAGGTTCCATTAACTGAAGTATTTGTTTTGACAAATAACAATTCCAATTTTTTTTAAAAAGTGCTGTCTTGCCAGGGGTGGTGACACACACCGGAATCTCTGTACCTGGGAGCCTGAGACAGGAGGATTGCAGGTTCAAGGACAGCCTCAGCAAATAGTGAGACTTTCATCAACCTAGTGAGACCCTGTTTCAAAATAAAAATAAAAATTAAGGCTGGGAGTGTAGCTTCAGAGATAGAATGCCCCTGGGTTCAATCCAGAGTACTGCCAAAAAAAAAAAAAAGTGCTGCCTTTACATTATGAAGGTAATTATGGTAGAGGTGAAAAATGGGGTTGATAAAAAGTTTACGGATAACTTCTAAATATCATTAACTGCTTCGTAAACTCGTGAATTCACATTTTCACATTTTAAAAAGACCAGGGCCAATGGAGATCCTGTGGATCTTTTTTTTTTTTTTGGTACCAGGGATTGAACACAGGGGCATTCTACCTCCGCGCTACAACCCCGGCCCTATTTTTTATACTTTATTTTAAAACCGGGTCTCACAAAGTTGTGTAGGGCCTCACTAAGGAGAGAGAGAGAGAGAGAGAGAGAGAGAGAGAGAGAGAGAGAGACAGCGAGAGAGCTGAGGCTGGCCATGAACC
Organism: Glis glis; assembly: GCA_004027185.1. Classification (NCBI taxonomy): domain Eukaryota; kingdom Metazoa; phylum Chordata; class Mammalia; order Rodentia; family Gliridae; genus Glis; species Glis glis. The sequence goes on along the minus strand of PVJS01030500.1, from coordinate 9,669 downwards.
CGGATCCTCTGGTCTCCGGCTCCCAAAGTACTGGGATTACAAGCGTGCGCTCCCATGCCCGGCTGATCCTGTGGATCTTGTCATTCTATTGTGCTCCTCTGAATTCAAACGATGCTGCAATGCCAAAACCACTATTTTAAAGTAATTTTCTACCTGATTTATTTATTCACATTAATAAAAACTTATTGTGCTGTAGTTGTTCACAGCAGCTGAAACAGCAAAACACAAGCCAGTCCAGGATGATCTAATTTGTACTTGCCAATACAATACCTCTTCCAGGCACAATCAACTACTCTGTCGGCATCAGTGAGCTTCTCTGTAATGTTTAATGAGAAATGTGGAGAAAGAATATCAAAAACGTTTTTATCAGGGCTCAATTTTCCAACCCACTTATAGTTTCGAGATTTCTAGGCAATAGATGTAACTCAGGCAAAGGTGAAACACAGCTAATGATCTTGGTTTCACATCTCTAGAGTAAGAACTAGCTAAATAGATGGAGAGGGAGATTGTATAGGATGTAGTAATTCTGTAGCTACTCAAAAATGGGAAAGAAAAATGAAAAGAATTTTAAACCTGCCAACACTTATTCCTTTACATATTCACAGGAAATAGACTACAAAAAGACAGTGCAACCTTAAATGACATGGAACCTCTAGGGGCATTTCTAGACTGGTATTATCCCAGAAACAACACAGTAAAGCTTAATTAAATTATAATTGTCAGTAACTAGTAATAATTTAAATCAGTAACATTTGTATAATACTGTGACATTGCCATACACATCAATGTGCGTGCTTATATCGTCTTCTGCAAGCAGATGAAAAAAATCAAACCTTCCCAGAATGGTTTAAAATAGCAAATCAAGGATATGCTTGACAGAATTTTAAAAAGAGGAGATGCATATAAAAAAAACTATAAATCAGTAGAAAGTAGAATCACCATCATTTCTATACTGAAAAGTAGCGTTTCTGGCCTTCTATTATGTTTACATGTACTGTTTTGTTCAAATGTACAATTAAATATTACCATCATGACCACCACGTATGCCCACGTGCACTTCACCCACTCTGCATTCCCACATAGGCACTGTTCTTGTAATAAAATGAGTGTTTCTCCTCTCCCAGTCATCAGAGGAATCAGTGCCAGGGAACAGCACAGTGGGTGGCCTTACTCTCCTTTGCTTTAAAGTCTACCAATGCCTCACATCAAAACCACCCCAAGTATACTGTACCTTAGTAACATGAGTATACTTTTTGTACAAATACATATTTTTAAAAACTTATCCACCCCACCTCTATCTTCTAACAAGATGGCTTTATCTACTCTGTCATTCAAACACTCTGGATAATCACTAGCTATGGTATTTTTCTAGGTAATATAATAACCTAATTACTGCTGTGAGTCATACATTTATTCATCCAAGAAATATACAAAGAGCCAACTTCATGGCAGGCATTGTTCAAATATTTGGTAATATATCAGTGGAAAAATAAAAAACACACACAAAAATTCCTACTCTCTTGAAGCTTACATTCTAGGGAGGAATAAGCCCATTTCCCTATGTTATCTTGTTTTTTTTTTTTTTAAATAAGCTAGATTCTACTTTGAAATAGGTTGGGGACATAGGACGGTAAACCAGGGAGCTCAGGATAGACTTTGCATGTATTTCTCATACTTGATTAAAGTTTTTATTTGTAGTAATAGATATTTATACAGTTTTATATTACTTAATGTTAAACATTTCAGCTTATTTTCCAAGCAACTCATATGTGAAAGTGAGAGACAGAGAGACAAGGAGAAAAAGTTAGACAAGAAAATATTGAGGCTTAGAAGGCTTTACTATAACTTGGTGCTTCTTTATGGCTCTCGGATCTTAAAAACACAACCAAATATATTATTTGATATTGATTTTTAAGAAAATGCAGCTAGCATTTAGTGTCAAGCATATGTTAATTTATCATTTAAAACAATGGTATTGTTCAAACCAGCTTGAGTAATATAAGAATAAATATAAGAAGAAATCTTTAGGCACTGAAAAGAGACTGTGCCATATGCAGGAATAAAAGGCTTAGGTATGGCAGGAAGCATGATTTTAACACAGTTGCTATATGGAAAATGGCCAGGGTATTGGAGTCACTTGCTGTAGTTTAGTAAAGGCAAACAGATGAAAAAACATTGAATTCAGAATCTCATCTTAATCTAAATAATCACACTTCAACTGGGTAAAGGGTTCTCTCATTGTAGAATAAGGGAGTACTACTTTTTTTATTCTGATAAGAAAAAAAAAGCTCAAGTTATTACACGATGCATGAGGTTTAGTAACAAGAAAGAATTTCTTTAGAGTAAGTCCTTTGTTACAATCCCAGAGCAAAACCATGCTTAGATATGAATCTGTCTTCCAGTTGATGTTTACAAGGATGCTAATGTTGTTTTCAGGTAGCTAACAATTACACTGTTATAAAAACTTAGACAAAAAGCTTAATTTGAGTAAACTATTACTTCCAGAGATTTAGATCATGTTAAGGTAACACTTAAAATTGTACTAAGTAAAGTAGCATAATATGTGTTTTGTAATCTAACAAATCTATCAGTATATGTTGAACATATATGTAAAATTTATGCTAAGTATATGGGGTAAACAAACAACTGAACATAACAGTTCACACAGTTTACAATCTGTGTTTAATACATTATCTCATTGAAAAGGATGAAATTATTTATGGCCCAGACCACCTTGTGCTTACAGAAAGCCACAGTTCTTGGGTGGCTTAAGCACTCTGAAATGTTCTCAGATTTTACATTGTAGAAAGAACACTTCACATAAACAGAGAGCTCTCTGGGGGCATCTACAGGACTAAGTGGTAACTCTCAGGGAAGTAATGTTTGGGGAATGCGTGGCCATGCTGTACTATTAATGAAGTGCCTGATTGATAACCAATGTAAATTTGGGGCTGGCTACCATCCCAGAATGCTTCCAAACAGCCACAATCACAACATAACACGATCAACTCAGGAAAGGACAGCAGTGGAGGAACTGAAAACATGGAAGTTTGGGCCAAGACATGAAAATATAATAGATGCTGAGTTCCACAGGCAGTGCTTAGACCTCGTGCAGCATATAAAAAGTGAAACACTAAAATTGAGTAATATTACACTTCAACCTTCCTCACATTACAGCCCCAAAGGGCTCTAGAGATAGGAAGAGCATTTCTTCAGATTTGTTTAGAAAGAGCTATGCTGTGAGCACACCCTCCACACCAAAAAGGATGAATGCAAGGGAGCTTCCTAACCCCAGAGCAAGACTTCTCTACAGGTACAAACAGAGCTGGAATGAGCTTCCCAACCTTGGGGGACACACTGGCCGGGAGCTCACCTCAGGTCTGAAAAGGTTTAAGAGGCCAGTGCTTGCTGAGTACAAGAATGTTTTTGAGTGTAACAACACCTGGATGTTGAAGGGGTCTAAATTTCAGAAGCTGGCCATGATGAATGCAGTAGAAACGTCAGTCTGGAGTCAAGAAGGTAACAGTCCAGGCAGGATGAGAGCTTGGGGGTAAGAGGTGAGGCATTTACACTGGAAGCCCATGGCGAGGGAGGCCTGGAAATACTCAGCCATCTCTACAGGGTAGTTGCCATCAGAGAATCAGAGAGACCAAGAGGAAAGTCTTCAAAGTTTTTCTGCAAAAATCCTTTCCCTATGTTCATATCCATCCTCTCTTTCTCTCTCTCTCTCTCTCTCTCTCTCTCCTCCCCTCCCCTCTCCTCTCTTCTCTCCCTGTGATGACATGATTCAAGAATTGTTGAACCAGTTTCAGACTATTACCTATGTAAACTTTACATAATGTCTAGCATTTCTTCTGTAATACAACAATCATTGTCTCTCTTTTTAATATACTTTCATTGGTTCATTGTAATTAGACATCATAATGAGGTTCAGAGTGATAGGAACATACGTGCACACAGCATGCCTCTATCCAATGTCAGTTTACATTTTGTTATATATGTGTGCTTTAGAAATTTTAAGACCTCTTTATTTCTTACCCAACATCCAAATATTCAAGTTACTTTGATGATGCTAAATTAAAAAAACTGTTTAGTATTCCTAGAAGTTTTATTTCTAATTTCAGTTTCTTTCTGTTTTGGCTAATGAATATACTGAATTACTCTTACATGTTGGAGTTATGTTTCTGCTTAATTCTTCTTTTTTATGTCTTTGGAGAGGATACAACCATGACTGAGGGCTAAAACTTTCATGGTGTACTATGGTGAACCCTTTTAATTTAGTATTTGTATTATGCATTTATATCATTTCAATACTGTGTTCTCTTGGGAAAATATTGAGTCAGCTAACAGTAAGAAATGTCCTTTTTTCTGTTGCATGAATTGTTCCTTTAAAACCTATAAATATATCGTTTATTATATTCTCTTTCCAAATTTTTCAATTATAATAGTTTTGCTTTAATTTAAGGATTTTTTCACTGAGTTTTCTACTTATAACTTCATTACTTATCTTTAATGGACAAAAATATTTAGTATACTATGTTAACTATCCTCATATTTAAAGATGAAAATTGAAAAAATCATCTTAATTTTTATGTACCATTTAGTATTATAAATTTCTTTATCGTTTAGGTACATCTGACTATAGATTTTTTTAATTAAAAAGCAGTGATTAATTCATATATCATATTAGCCAGATGAATTACTATATTACATTTTGTGTTATAGAAAAGTTATAAAACACTGTGCTAGTTAATACTTAAAAGAGATATAAGCAGAAGATCTCTAGCAAGTTTTCATTTACTATCTTACAAAAGTGTATGCGCTAAGCTGATGAGAAGATATATTGAAACTACCTTGCAAATACCAAAAGAAATACTTTCTATCATATGAATCCACCTGGGCCTCCTAAGTCAGTTCTGAACTCAGCCATCCTAGTCCATGAAGGAGTTTGAGACTCCCCGACTTTAATTCACAGTATTTACAAGGGTTTACAACTGTAAGACACATTGAAGGGAGAAACAGGTCCATAAATTCCCAATTCACATTAATGGACTTAATGTGTAAGAAATGGTAGTCTTTGCGAAGTAGATTTTCTGTCTTTGCCTTTAGCCAAATTTACCCAAATTTTTAGGGGGAAATATTTTATCTCTTAGAACTGCTTCATAAAAATGGAATGTAAGAAGTTATTTTAAAAGTAATTTAAAATGTGATATCAGCAAAAATGGGGGTTCAGTTGACAGCAGTCAAAAACATTGTAAGGAGCATTGGAGGCTATGTAATTTTGAAAGGATCATGTTTCTAGGCATTGTGTTCAGCAGTCTACATGAGCAAAAGTGATTAGAAAAAAAGATTGAGCAGACTCCATTGCCAGGGATGTTGGCAGCCTACCAAACACAGAGGTAGGGATTATTCCAGCTCCTTGACTTTCTTCAGGGAACATTGCCTTCCCTGCGAAAGAAAAGTAAAGGTGCCCATTGACATCTGCAGCAGGCAGCCACACCTGCGTAAGTAGTGCTTTCTTTCCTTTATATATTTGTGCATGTGCAAGCAGGAGGTCAAGTCTTTACCTAGCATATAAATTGGAAAAATAACATATTCATTTTGATATAACAATAAAGACAAAATGTCCAGTTAAGTGTCTTTCACAATATTCCTGGCAATATGCATCAGAATCAGCTTGTCCCTTAAGATTTTTTTTGCTAATATTTATAGTTTAAATTAAAGCAACTGTTTTAATTGAAAAATTTGGAAAAAGGATGTACTAAATCATAATTTAAGGTATTAAAGGAGCAATTTATATAACAGAGATAAAGGACATTTCTTATTGATAGCTGTCTCTTAATATTTTCCTGAAAGATACGTTTAAATTATTAAATATGTAATGCCCATACTAAATTAAATATGCATATAATACTTTGCCTGGAGAATTCAAGAAAGTGTATTCTTCATTGTCCCTAGAAATGTTGTTTGTCTCCTGCCTCTTATCATACACATATTTTATTAAGGTAGCTTCTGAGTTTCTATCTTATGATTTATAAATTATGCATTCCAGGAAAGAGAGTGAGAAAAAGGACATATTGTGCTCAATCAGTGGATTTTCTGAATTAGAAGAGAAAGAAAGAAAATAGTTCTTTCTGATTTTGTAAAAGACATAATAACATCATCTCTTTATTATACAAAGTCTATTTACTAGAGGAACTGAGCATCCTCTTAGATAATTCTAAATGAAAGAGAAGTGATGTACATAATTCCTTTCCAAAAATGCAGGTTAGCTGCCGGAGGGGGGAGGAGATTCTCAGTACAATGAGATGATTTCCCTCAAAGTAGTTCTCAATCCAGTTCCCTACATGAGTGAGTCTTAAGAAAAAAAGACATTACAAAATAATCCTCAAAGTTGACTCTCCCTCTCTCTCTCTCTCTCCTTCCCTCTGTATATGAAAATTATTTTTTGTTTTTGTGGCATAGGAAGAACTACCTGAAATTAACAAAATGGAAAAAAGTCCTCTTTCCAATTTTACCTTTTTCTTCAGTGGCAGCTGATGTGCAAAGAGTAAAGGACAAGAAAGGTCACAAGTGCTGATATGCAATGGAAGGTGAAAATCCCCAGAAAATGTGGCTCCTCTGTGGACACTGGATGTCATTGTGAGGCAGTGTGGGGAGCAGAATGTTCGAGAATCTAAGGGGAAGCAGATTAGTGGAGGAAGAGACAGGCGCTGGCTGAGTTACTATTTAATCAGTGTTTGAGCTACTCCAGGGAATGTGTGCTAAGTCCTATGTATCCATTATCACACTTGATCACCATAGCAACTCTTTAAATTAGATATTATAATTTCCATTTTGCATATAAGGAAACTGACTCTTCAAGAGCAAGTAATTTGAGGCAAGTACCCACTTCTGGGTACCATTCTCCTATCATACACACAGCATGCAATGATTCTATCTCTAGGAGTTCTGGAAATGATAATGTTAGATTGTGTGTCAACATTAGAAGACCCAAGATGGGAAATAATACCCTTAAAAAGAACTTATAGATAGAATAAAGGTGGTAACTATTTATACAGCTGACAGGGTGGCAGGAAGATTGTTAGTTATAAATCACTTCAAATGATTTCATTTCTTTTTGAAATGAAATCGTAATTTATGATCTAAGATAAAACAGAATGACATTAGCAGTAGTACTAAGTAGGAAATATTAGGCTAGGAATGAATAAGAATCACAGGGGGCAATGAACAACAGAAGAGTGCAGCCCATTCTTTGGGTAATTATCAAAGGCTTATATCATGGCCTTACCAGAGAAAGAGAAAGACGAGGAATCCCAAGAATGACACCCAAAGTGCAAGTATCCTAAGTAAGGACTTACACACTGACACCATGCTCCGGAGGGGCCTCCCTGTCTCCCTCCTCCACTCCCATACTACCTCTTCATCCCCCCTTTGGAACAGATTTCAGAAGTAGGAAGCAAGAGAGGGCAGAATCCTGTCTCCCAGGCTTCCCCTTGCAGCTGTTTCCTTGCTAGCCTCAGCATGGAAGTGTGTTCACTGCAAAGGACCCTGAAAATTTCATTGGAATTTTATTTATTATTTACATTTATTTATGTATTTATGTATTTATTTGTTTATTTATTTATTCATTATTTATTTATTTTGTGGTACTGGGAATTGAACCCAGGGGCATTCTACCTCCAAGCTACACCCCGAGTCCTATTTTTTATTCTTTATTTTGAAACAGGGTCTCACTAAGTTGCAGAGGGCCTCACTAAGTAGCTGAGGCTGGCCGCAAACCTGTGATCTTCCGGTCCCAGCCTCCCAAGTACTGGGATTACAAGCGTGCGCCACCATGCCCAGCTTGGAATTTTAAAAAAATGAATGAAAATGTGTAAGCAACATATCTACAACTATACAGTTAACAGAGTTGGAATTTGAACAGTGTCTGACTTGAGAAGTTGTGTTTGTTTGACTTTGCATTTTGAAATCATATATTCACAGAAAGTTGCAAGATAGCACAGAGAGAAACCATGTAGCCAGTGTCACCCAATAGTTCCATGATACATAACTTTAGTACAATCAATTCCAGGAAATTGTCATTGATACCAAGTGTATGTGTCATTTCATGCCATATTTCTTCTGTATGTAGATTTGTGTAACTACCACCACAGCCAAGATACAGAACCATTTTGTATCACAATGATCTCTAATATTTTTTCCAGAGAAAGGCCAATATTTTAACCATTTAATTTTAGTGCTTCCTACTAAATAAAGAGCAACCAAGGTAGATGGTAGCTGTGGCGGCTAGCCTCTGATATTTCCAGTATGGGCCCCAATGATCCCTGCCTCCTCCTGATATTCCCAACTTGTTTACACACACACACACACACACACACACACACACACACACGCTTACCTGAGGTTAAAATGTGTTGCCAATACATTATGATAGAAGTGGTAGTATGTACTTTTCATGATTAGGTCATAAAAGAGTGCATCTTTCCTTTCTCTCTCCTCCCCCCTTCCTTTTTCCTCTCCCCCACTCCCCTCTGTGCCTCTCTCTCTCTCTCTCTCTCTCTCTCTCTCTCTCTCTCTCTCTATGTTCTGGGGCAAGTCCAGTTGTGAGAAGTCATACTGAAATACACAGAACCGAAGCCTCCTGTGGAAACCACGAGTCCACTTTAAAGTGAACACTTCCATCCCCCTTAAGTCTTCAGAGACCTGGACTTACCTTAGGAGAGGTCCTGACACCTCGTCTGTTAAGTCTGCAACCTTAGGAGAGAGGCTAAGCCAAACTTGACTAGCTAGGAAACTCTAGATTTCTTAAGATGCTGTTTTGGGTAATTTGTGACTCAGTCACATACAACAAATACATATTTTGATATAGGAAGTTCAGTGCTGCCAAAATAAAAAAATAGTGACTGGCTTTGGAAACAGCTAATGGGTGGAGCGGAATAAACTGTGAGGATTTTGAGAAGAGTGCTAGTGATGTGGCAGGCAGTTCCCAGATGACAATGAGGGGTCTCGAGAGTCCTGGTATTCACATCCTTGCCATGGTCCCTCCTATACTGATCCATGTGACCAACATATGTGGCTGAAATTATAGTATCTCACTTTTCAGGTTCAGTTATATGAAACTGGTCTCTTTCTCTCCCTTGCCCCCTCCCACTACCTTTCTAGTGGCCCACATAGTGAAGGATTGAATCCTGTCAACAGCCACGTGAATGATCTTAGAACCAGATCCTAAGTCCCAAGATCTTTCCTGATACTGTAGCTCAAGCCAACACCTTGACTGAAACCTCATGAGACAACCTGAGACAAACCATGTAGCTAAGTCCTTCCACCATTCTTCTTGAAAGAGTGAGATAATCAATGTTGTATTTTCAAGCCACTAAGATTTAGGGAATTTGTTCTGTAGCAATAGGCCTAAATGCTGCTCCAGTAGCTAATTAAACTTAAGAACAAAGGTGTCCACAAGCACAGATACCTGGATACAAAGATACAGATTTTATCAGGTACAAGAATAGTTTGAAGCCAGGCGTGGTGGCGCACGCTTGTAATCCCGGTACTTTGGGAGGCAGAGACCGGAGGATCCGGGTTCCTGGCCAGCGTCAGCTCTCTTTCTCTCTCTCTCTCCCTGTCTCTCTCTCTCTCTCTCTCTCTCTCTCTCTCTCTCTCTCTCTC
>PVJS01030499.1:0-24054 GCA_004027185.1 Glis glis | reverse complement strand
GAAGGTGACCTAACTGAGGGAGTTGGGCGGGGAGTGGAGGGAAACACACTATAGCACATGATGTACATACACAAACCTATAAGACTCAATCACTATCTGGAGCATGAAAGGGAGGGAAGGGGGAGGGAATAGGATGGGATTGGAGGGAGGGCTAAATGTGCAATGTGTGCATGTATGATGTTCATACCCTGACATATATAAAAATGTATAATTACAATCTACAATGCACCAATAAATGAACATAAAAAGTTAAAATAAATAAATAAATAAATAAATAGAAATGTAAAAAAAATCCTAATAAAAAGTTTTTAAGATGCATAGGGTTAAAATCTCCAGTATGTATCCTTCCCAATACCCCTTATTTTGTCTACTTCCTTATTCCTTCCATCTATTACTTCCCATTTTTGACATTGTTAGAAATGTAAGCTGACTTCTTGGAAGGAAATTAGAAACTAGTGGGAACAAACCATATATTTTCCCCTTTTCATCTATATTTTGTAAGGATCCTTGCCCCATATATGGAGGATAGAAAAAATAAAATTGACTTGGCTACATGGATGATAATTTAATATGAAGCCTCTCCTATTCCTTTACTGGTGATAGCAACAGGGAACCAGAAAATAGGATGACATGTTTTACTTATATAATTATTTACCTGTTTCTGAGATAACATCTCACCATGCTGCACAGATTAGCCCCAAACTCCTGGGCTCCACTGATCCTTCTGCCTCAGTTTCAGGAAGGAAGGATGAGACTACCTCTAGCATGCATCACCACTTTCTGGAATAAAATATTTCAAAATCAGTGTTATGGTAGTGCAAGCTAGGATCAGAATTTATTTTCCTCGTGTACATTGCTTTTGCAATTCAGGGATAAAGTGCTGTCTGATTTCCCTCCAAAAGCTTCACTAACCCTTTCCTCTAGCCCTTACTAACATAACTTTTATGATTTCCCTTCTCTGGAATGACAAATCATTCTCAGGCCAAATCTAATCAGTTGTTTGGCTGCTTGGGAAGGATTTGGAGGAGGTCTCAAGGTTCAGCTGGAAAGAGAACCTTGCTGATTAGCGGTATGTGCTGTGGGACCCCATGGGGAAGGGTTGGCCCTGGACTAGATTACAACTGAGGAAATAATACAGAACTCATGGCAAAAATATAGTGAAATATTTTTTAAAAAACAATCAGGACCTGGCAAGACTCCAAAGTTCCACACATTAACATCTAATCAGGTGTGAATTACTGGCAACTAAATATGACAATCTTGAATTCTTTTGCTTGGGCATACAAGTATTAGGAATACAATGCATAGTTACTATAACCTTGAACCTAAGTCAATAGAACCATAGTGATGATCCACTTGATAAGTTTTGTTTAAATTTCATTATCCAACTGATTATACATAAATTAAAATACTTTTAGTTTACAACAAGAAGTTCTCGTTAGCATGGAGATGTTTTAAATGATTTTTCTCTCTGTTATAAACTTATTCTGTAACAGATACTTTGCTTAATTATCTTTCATAGTGACCTTGTAAAGTATTATCTCCATCTACCAATTATAAAAGAGATTCAAAAGTTTTTTGCACCCAAAGAAAAGAGAGTTGAACTCAAGTTTATGTCTGATATAGCTCATGCCCTTGTAATCATTCCACTGCGTTATCTGAAAAGGTAAACAATCCATGTTTCCTGAAAATTCTCTTTGTGAACAAAAAGAGGTAGACACTGCTAACAGCTGACCAGAGTAAGTGCTAAGTGCTCATTCAAATAGCTGATGCAGTGTCACAGGCCTGCAATCCCAGTACTTGAGAGGCTAAGACGGGAGGGTCAAAAGTTCAAGGCCAGCCTCAGCAACTTAGGGATACCCTGTTTCAAAACAAAACAACAACAACAAAAAACAAAATAGGGCTGATTAGGGCTGATGGTGCAGCTCAGAGGTCTAATGCCCTTGGGTTCAGTCTCTAATAACACACACACACACACACACACACACACACACACACACAGAAGAAAAATACTTTTCAGTTAGTTTCTGCAGGAACTAATCCCATTCATGAGATCTCTACCCTCAGAACCTGAACTAACCCTAAAAATTCTGTCTTCTAATACTACCATATGGAACATCTAACATTTTAACACATGTATTTGGGGGGAGCGCACATATTCAGGACATAATAACTCTCTGCACATTGTTCTCATCACAATGAAGGAAATCTAAGCCTTGTGGCTTAATTAATAAAAAAATAAAATCCTCTCTCATAAGTTCATGAAGCAATATGGGTGTGGAGGACAGTAAACAATGTATACTGAGCCTATGACATGACATATATTATTTTTAGTATGCATCACTCTTAGAATCCCTACCTCTTTCACAAGGCTGTGCTCCCACCAGTGAGGTTTCTACAGCTGGGAGAAAGACATCAAATCTAACACTCTTCGCATCAAAGTATCTGCCCTTGGAGGCAAATCTGCCCTTGTCCTCCTGATTCTTATGTACTTGTGCTGAAACATCATAGAACTGGGAGATAAAAAAAAGTAGGAAGAGGTGAGTAAAGAAGGAGAAGGACTCTAGCAGGTTCTCAAAACAGTCACGCATGGCAGGTGGAGAGGAAGATGTTCACTTCTGTGGCTGGTTTGGTTTTGGATGTTGAGTGACAGCTGTAGTGAGTGAAAGGAACAGGAAATGTGGAGTATGACAGAGTTGGGGAGAAAAAATAGGAGATTTGAGAAATGTGGCTGGAGTTATGAACTTGATCTCCTTTTATGTATGCTGAGAGTAGGAAAAAATATTGAAGTTGATATTTTGCTGCCCTCTGTTTTGTTTTTAAGCCCACAGCAGTGTTTCCAAAAGAATGACCTAAAGGCCATCTATACCAGAATCACCTGGAGAGCTTTAAACCTGATTCTGCAGCCCAACCTCCAGAGCTATGAATCAGATTTGCAACTGGGTCCACAATATATTTTTTAAATAAGTATTTCATGTGTTTCACACACTACATTATTTAAAACACTGAGTGCAGAAGTCAGTCTTCAAAGTGAGCAAGGTGCACCCTAAGGGTACAGACACACAGGTGATCCAAGGTTTACGCCTCATGCATGGTTTTAAGAAAATCTTTTTTCACATACTCAGTTTCTGGATGCATACTATTATAAAGGTGATCATGCTGGACAAGTCCATCTTCTTCCAGTTCTCCATAAACACATCCCCTTTCAAAAATGAGTGTTTCTCTCACTTTCTAAAGGAAGGATAGCATTTGCCTGCCTGTATTAAATCTTCCCAGGTTATACTGCCATTTGGTATAAATCACCCAGACACTGAACAGAGGGACAATGTCAGGGTTCATAGTTGTTACAAACGAGACCCAAGACAAACAAAAAGCTAGTGAGCCACTGAGAGATGCTGAAGTTTGTCTCCTTCACTATAAGATTGGAAAGGATCATGTTGTTAGTTATTCCTGCTTATCTCTCTATCTGGCTTCCTACCCACCAACTCTTCCATTCCTCTATCCATCAGTACTAATTAGGGTTCTTCAGAGAAACAGAACCAAAAGAATGTCTATCTGTCTGTCTATCTATCATCTATCTATCTATCTATCTATCATCTATCATCTAGATGTACATGTAGATATAGACAGGCACACAGATATAGATAGATGTAGATCTATTTTGGTGTGTGTTGGCTCACTCTATTATAAAGGCTGAGAAGTCCCACAGTCCACCTGACATCTGCAAACTGGAGACCCAAGAAACCTAATGGTGTAATTCAGTCCAGGAGAAAGGAGGTAGGGGAATATAAAATGAGAAGTCCTAGCTCAAGCAAACAGGCAGAAAGACAGTGGGTGAATTATTTCTTCCTCTGCACTTTATTCTATTTATTTCCTCATGGTTGGGATGAAGCCCAGCTACATTGGGGAGAACAATTTGGTTTACTGAGTCCAGGAGTTTCAATGCTCACCTCATCTGGAAACACAAACCCAGAAACAATGTTTAATCTGGGCACCCCCTGGCATACTCAAGGTGACACATAAAAATTAACCATGATATGTACAATGTTCAGATCCAAACTTTTAATAAAAATGCATAATGAAAACTAACATACTATAAACAACCAGGAAACCTATTTTGAAACCATTAAATATGTGGTAAAAATCTTAGATAGCAATTTAAAATATGTCAGGACTTAAGTATTATTTTAAAAATATTTTAGTGAATTTAGGAGCTTAGATATGTGTTTGCATTCCTATACACATAAATATTTATCAGTACAAATAAATTTACTCCATCACACAAAAAAGTCCAAGTAAAACAGTCCAAATTAGTAGAAACCTCTCTGCTCTGTTTAATCAGTTGGAGACTTTGGTGTTGAAATTTTTTTTTTCTAAGTCCTCATATGCCCCATCCAGCTGGGTCCCCCTTACATACAAATGAAGAATGGACGAATTATCTAAAGACTCTGGCCTGATCCTGACTTCCCATCGTCCATGGAAAACATTTAACCACTTAATTGTAAGGAGGGTTAGGAACTGTACCTACATTGCTAAGTTCCCAGCTACCAATGCAAGTCGATGGAAGAGAGGACAGATTTCAAGGACAGCTTGTAGTTTTGCCACACAAAGTGCTTTTTATTAATAAATCTTTACGGGAAAATCATTCTCTAGCCAGTGTACACTTAACACATTGATGAAAGTCTGTTTATTAGTGTTTTGTTTGTGTGTTTCACAGTGTGTTATGTGATATTTCCCTATAATTTTTCTTTTTCATATAAATCTTGTCTAGTTTTCATAGAAAGACTATTATAATTTGATGAATGAGCTAGGATATTCCTTATGTATATATATGAAAAGACTATTTTTTAAAAGATGAACATAATCTGTTCTTAGATTTGGTAAAACTTACCTATAAAACCTTGGGACACAGGTTGATTTTAAAACTAATTCAAAGAAACATTTTAAACAAAAAATTCATTGTTTTAATGATGACTTAGTCTATTTGAGCTGTTTGCTTCTTCTGAAATAAGTTTTGGTAAATTATTAGATTTCCTAGGAAACTTGAAATTTTCAAGTATATTGGGTTAACATTTATTATTGATTATTATTTGCTTGTAATTTTCAAGATATTTCTTTTAACAAAAGCCATGCAGCTATTCTTGTCTGCAAAGCAAGTTGACCTTCCCCTTTGCCTGCACAACCCAGTGAGTGTAATGGTGCTGGAAATGTTAAGGGCAGTTTGGGATGCTCTACTGACCTTCAGATAAGTTCTCATAAGAAAACACAGTGCAGACCCATCAGTACTGAAGAAAAGCTGGGATTTCTCCTACTACTGAAAAACAGCTTCTAGCCTGCTGCTGGATTTGGGTATTATGGACTTCTAATTGTGGAAGGTCAAGAGATTATTTAACTTAAGCTCACTATCAGAATTGATAAGCCATACGGTGGAAATTCACAGCAGCACTTGATCATCCAGTGGAAGTAGTATGTTCAAAATGAGGCTTGATTGTGTCTTTATGCCATTGGTAAGTCATGTGAGTCTGTGGATCAGATCTACTTTCCAACAGGGTTCTGGCTTAGTACCTGTGAATGAGAGGCACTCAAATAGGGCCTGGATAAGAGCAAAGAAGGGAGAGCCACCTTCTTCCACCATAGAGAACACGATAACATAGGTTTCAAGCCATTTTCCAGTGAATTACTCTCTTTGGTGCTATAGACAATTGAGCTCATCTGTGGAAATTTCTTTTCTGTGGATATGCTGTATAAACATTTTTATGAGAAATAACCATGAACACTCAACATGACATAGGTGATTTTAGAAGTTGTTGTTTATTTTCTTACCATTTTCCCATTAAGTACAGTTACATGCATCAGCAATAGGTCACTGATGGAGTTATACCATTTTCGTACAATGTGTGTTAATAATTTTTTTAGTTGGGATGCTGCAGAGTGAGAGAGTTTAATACCTATTATTTCACATGACTATGATGTCTGTTTGTACTGGAGTGTGGTCTTGAGAGGTCACATTCACATTTAAATATCCTTTTGGGGAGCTCCTGCCATGCTCTGCAGAGAGTGCCACAGTTTATCGACTTGAGGCCATTCTATTCTGAGTGACTGGTGGTGATCTTGAGCAGAAAAAAACAAAGTTCTGAGCATAGATGAGTGGCATCGTGAACACCACGGTCACACCATGGGCCCTGAGGAGTGTTTACAGTGTCCTTTCTGGCGAAAGTCCAGAAATACTGGCAGCAAGTAGAGCTGGTCACTGGATTCCTTTTATCTGTGGCTCTCTGGTCTGACACAGGGAATCCATAGTTCTGTATCTCACACAGAAATATTTTGGAAATTATTTCCCTATACAATATCTACTGGTATCTGAAGTGGGGTGTAATGTAGATCTGAGTATGGGGTAGCCATGTTGGGCTCATTTGTATGTAGAGCAAAGAAAGCTGGTACCAGAGAAAAAACAAGTGAAACAAATATAGAGAGAAAAGTAAAGAAGTGATGATGTTGATAATGATGATGGCAATAAGTGAGAATAACAGAGAGAGAGAGAGAGAGAGAGAGAGAGCACAAAATTGCCAATGATATTCCAATTCTGATCCCAATCATTATTAAGACATGGCACCATGTCTTGCCATGTGCTAACACTTGTTTTCTTCCAATAAATGTCCCCTTTGTTTTTTCTTGGTACTGGGGCTTCAACCCAGAGCCTCATGCATGCTAATTAAACACTCTTACCACTGAGCTACATGTCAGCCCCAAATGTCCCCCCTTTACTTAGCAGAAGCAATTTGCATAGGTAGCTCACACTTGCCTCAAATTATTCTGTGACTAAATACATTCAAATAACAGATAGGAGTGTTTTAAACCTATTGAGGAAGAATAAAAAAAGTCCTCTTCAAGTCACTGCTGGAATCCTAATCAACAGCATCCGTTTCATTAGCCTTACTAATTAGGATGTTGAAACATCAGCTATTCTAACCTCTTCATTTCATAGTCAAGAAAATTCTCTGTATGGTCAGATTTTATGCAATTTGATAACAACCTCAAAAAGGAACATTATGGATCTAGATGAAAGGAAAGAAGCTAAGCCATCACAGAAAATAGTTTGAAGTAGAAATCACTCTTCAGTGCAGTAATTCATAACCAATGGCTGATGACTTAGATTTGGGGGAGATTTTTCCTTGAATACATTTGAACTTCTCACATGCTGTCTCAGCAATTTTGATATCTAATTATTTGCTTGTATACATTCCCAAGATGGGATCCTACTTGAAAACACACCTTGTGAATCTCAATTCAGGTTGCCATAGTAACAGGGTCCATTCTCCACCAACTCTGCACTCTTAGCTAACTTATTGAGTATTATAGCTTTCTGGTTGATGCCAAAGCACTACGGCAGACCGTTATGAATTTTTTATGTATAGGATTGTATAAGCTTAAACTTCTCTACAAAAATTGTTTATTAGGCTAAACCTTGTTTTATATTACTATATCCTCAAATATTCCTATTTATTTGGAAAATGCTACAAAACTTGATTTTGATTTTGGTAGAGGCTGACACAAGCCATTTTACATTTTATACCTCCTTGTTTAAGCACTGTGGAAAAAAACTTCAAAGGAGAATTTGAATAAATTCTGAGAATGAAGCTTTACTTCCTTATTATTTATTATTATTTTATTAAGAAAATAATCTTAATATTTACAAGTTGTCTCTAAGTTTCTAGTGGCCACAGAATATGTTGATATTCCTTGAATCATTCAGAATAACTAGAATACATCCTCAATATCTATTTATTGGAACTTCATGTTCTTGTTATTGTTATATTCTAAGGCAACATTTATGAATACCCATTTATGAATACCCTCCAACCCCAAAGAATCTCTTTTTTACTTTTTACTTTGGTGATTTAAAATCCTCACTATGACCTACTCCTTGGAAAGACATCAAGTTTCAAGGAAGACAAAGACATAAACAAACCTCAGTTGAAAATCTAATTCCAATCCCTCATCAGCATAATAACCGAACTCTACTGTTTTCTGGATATTACGGTTGTGGTGTGTTAGCTATTTCACCTCTGTGGTTCCATGAGAACCTTCAAGGCCAGCACATTTTTTAGATGACGGGGACAGTGAGGTTCAGAGAGATGGGACATCTTACCCAAAGACACACAATTATAAAGGCTTCAAACCCAGGTGTGCTGAATATTTTCCATTAGTGACAATTTTTCTGTCTATGAATAGTAAACCATCAGATTCATTCTCAGTCCCAGAGCCAGAACAAAGCCAAACCTAGAAAACTTTCCAAGCACAAATAGAATAAGACACTCAAGACACTCGCAGGATGGAAAGAGTGAGCACTTGAACCCTCAACGCCTCCCTCTTTTTCCATCCTGCTTTCTGCTCCAGGAGGTTGACCTAGACGAACCACACAAGAGTCCCTTTCCCTGGGTTTGGGTTTTTCTACTGGATCTCAGTAGGAAATCAGAAAAAGAGTAGGACAGAGACCTGCCTTCAAAGTAGCCTTAGACTCTTTTCTTTATGAATTTCTTCAGTCTTTATCATATTATATTACGTAAGGGTCACAAAATAAAATTGTTCTTTTAAAGAGGCCATCTATGCTTCAAAATATTCAAAAGTTTTGAATATTCATTCATTAATTCATTCAACATATTTAGTAGTTATTTTCTGAAAGTCTAGTGCCATTTGAGGCTCTTTCCCCTCATTTAATCTCTGTCTTTAGTCCAAGGCATGCCACTTTCCTTAATATTTTGAAGTGCACCAAATTATCTCTTGACTCAGGGCTTTACACACAATTCCTCTTCCTAGAATTCTCTCCCTTAACCCATATTTTGCTATACCATTTCTACTTTATTATTGGCTCTGAATGTATGTGCATGGGTGGTACTGGGGATTGAACCCAGGGACATTCTACTTTTGAGCTGCACCCCAGTCCTTCGTATTTATTTATTTTTATTTTGAAATAGGGTCATGCTAAGTTGTTGAGGATCTTGCTAAATTGCTGAGACTGGCCTTGAACCTGCAATCATCCTGTCTCAGCCTCCCAAGTGCTGAAAATACAGGTACCCAGCTTGGTTTTTTAAAAGTTAAATAAATAAATAACAATATAGTACTTATTTATTTCTTGGCCTGTAATAAAATTTGAAAATTACTTAGCTATTGTTAATTGCTAAGCATGTGTCATTTTGATTACGAAGATAAGCAAGCTGTCCATAATAACCTTATAATCTAGTAGAGGGTACTGGTATGTAATGGTGAGTTAACTGGTATTATACGGATCCTAGTAAGTGTTATATTAATAGGGGGAAGGTACTCCAATTTCTGCTGGAGGGATATTTTCTTCCAAATAGAGGAGAAACCTAACCTTGTAATTACAACTTCTGCCCCTATTTCTCCTGTGTGTAACAGTGAAAGAAAGGTGAAATAAAAAGATGTAGAATATCTTGAACAGTGCATCAGAAACCTTGTATATTAAAAGTGATTCTGCTTATTTCCAACTCAAAAATATGTACAGAAAGGTAGAGTATACATAAGGGGAGATCTTCCCAGGGAATTTTGCTGTTATTCTTGGCTGTTCCTATAGTAGTATTGTCCAGCTGGGGAGAAAACTGAGGACATCTTTCTTGAAGATTTCTTGTCTTCTTCAACAGGACTACAATAAGAGGTGCTATGTAAACACACAGAAAAAAATAACTCGGCTGAGCTCCTCCAGATAGCAAGGATGTGAGAATGGAAGACTGCCTTTAGAAAAGCAGAAGAGGAGAAACTGAAGGGCCATCTGTCAGCTGAAAGGCTAGGGAAAATTACAACAGCAAGTCAGGTAAACTGAGTCTCGCTGGGGACTTTTGTTGTGTTGTATTTTTTTTTTGGCTAATTATCTGTATACTGCTTTTGAATTTAGAGGTGAGAATTGATCTCATTCCTCTGAGTGCTTCTAAGCATACTGAGAGAACAAAGAGCATCAATCATACCTAGTTGATCTGCCTGGGTGTTCTGTCTTTGCTGCGCTATACAGATCTTACCAGGGTAGCAGTCCTTTGCAAATTGTAACTGATTCTTCATGCAAAAACATTTTCTTGAAGCCCTGTATGTACATCATGCTAGTAATTTCCAGAAACATTAAGGGAAGGGAAACAAATTAGTCAAAGCCCTGCATTGATCCTTTTATTTATTAGACATTGCAGCTTCATGGGGGCTTTTTCCCACCAAGTCCCTGCCATTGGATTGGATGATGCCAACACACAGGAGCAACCTGTACCACGTGCTGTGTTTGCCTCTCGGTTGCTTCCCCTCCTCCTCTCCAATGATATTTACTCAACTTCCTCCATGACTTACTGTGAATCTCGTACCCCCTAAAACCAGTCTGCATTCCACATAATTAATTCCAATAGCGTAACTTAAGTTCTTTTCAGCTTGATCATTCTACCACTGCTATGCAAGAAATTACGCTTGCAACCTAGTAGCATCTCTATTTTCATACACTCCATCTTCTTTACCACCCTTTTTTACTCTCCAACTACCCTCTATTTTTAGTTGGGATTTTTAATCCTCTCTAACCAATAACATTGATTACATTGTACCTCTGTACTTTCATCACCAACTGACAAAACCCATGGAAATCAAACAAAGACAGAAACAAAGTACTTCCCTTTCCTTAACCTGGTGATGTAGACTGTATTATGTACCCCACCCCACTCAAATCTACATGTTGAAACCTAAACTCCAATGTAACTGTATACAAAGAAGGGACGTTTAGAGAATAATTTATGTCAAATGATATCATAAGAGTAAAGTTCTAATCCAATAAAATTGTTGGCCTTATTTTAAAAAAGAAGGAGAGAAGGTAGGGGAGAGGGAGAGCAAAAGTGATCTTTTCATGGGTGTATACTAAGGGAATGCCACATGAAAGATTCCTCAAACCCAGCATTCCCCCGCTGTTGGATTTGTTGCATACCTGGGCCCAGCGAGTGCCTTCTGTATTTGGAGTTCTAGTTCTTTGCCACTTGGAATCTGAATGTGGATGTGTGACTATGGAGCGGCAGCACACGCGGAGTCTTGAACATGTCTAGGGTTGTGTTGTTGTTTCTATATTAGTTTGCTCTGGCTGCCAAAAGGAAATAACAGTGTATCTTAAGTAACAGAAATTCATATTCTAACACCTCTGGGGGCTGGAAGTCCAAGGTGACAGCATGGTCAGGCTCCTCTCGGGGACTCTTCTCCTGTCTTGCAGATAATCTCTTCACTGTGTCTTCACTTTGCAGGGAGAGCTTTCTGTCTCTTCCTATAAGGACACCTATCCTATTGGGTGAGGCCCTATCCTCATGATTTCATTTAACTTTAATTTCATAAAATCCCTATCTTTGAATACTGTCACATTGTTGGTCAGAGCTTCAATATATGAATTTAAGGGTGACCAAACATTCTAACCATAATGGTTTCCTCTTCTGGAATAATGCAACCACTATTAGAACAAGCCTGGGCCAACCTGCTGCAGGCTGAGAGACAATGATGAGGGGGAATTAGTTTTCTCAGTCGATGTCATTCTAGATCAACCAGCCCTCGACTAACCTGGCAATTGACTGCAGACACATGTGCAAGCCCAGGCAGAACCAGTGGAAAGCATTCCACATCAACTGAACTGACCTTGCAGCCATGGATACTTGAGGAATAATAAATGGTCAACATTTTTGAACTCCTAAAGTTTGAGATGGTTTGTTACTCAGCAATAGCTAACCGATAATACACCACTGTTGTCAGAATGGTACATACCCATTGACACAGAGAAAATAGAGGCCAACAGACAAGAATTTCCTTTTTGTTTCCATGCTTAAATAGTAATGGAAATTAAATTTTACTCAGCAGTAAAGAAGGACAAAATTACATCATTTGCAGGAAAATGGATAGAACTAGGGAATATTATGTGAAGTGAGATCAGCCAGTCTCAGAAAGTCAAGGATTGTATGCTTTCTCTCATACGTGGATGCTAGAGTGAAAATAGGAAATAAAAGGGCCTTCAGATAAATGAGGAGAGAGACTAGTAGCATAGCGGAACAGGATTGGAGGAGGGAGGTGGGGAAGGGAAAAAGGAGGATTAATGAAGGAAACAGTTCAAATGCTATGCCCATATATAATGGTATCACTACCAATCTCACTAGCATGTACAGGGAACAGGTTAGGGGGAGTGGGGTGGGATCAGGAGGGAATCATACCAAGTACTGTGTGCATATATATTTGCATCATATTGAACCTCAATATGACATATAATTACAATGCACCAATAAAAGTAAATTAAAAATTACTGCAAATGTATCTGGGATCTCTCCTCAATTATTCCTGCTATATAAATAAAGAAGATGCAGGGCATGGTGGTGCACACTTGTAATCCCAGTACTTTGGGAAGCGGAGACTGGAGGATCCGGGTTCGCGGCCAGCCTCAGCTCTCTCTCTCTCTCTCCCTCTCTTTCTTTCTCTCTCTCTCTCTCTCTCTCTCTCTCTCTCTCTCTCTCTCTACTTAGTGAGGCCCTCTGCAACTTTGTGAGACCCGGTTTCAAAATAAAGTATAAAAAATAGGGCCGGGGGTGTAGTACGGAGGTAGAACACCCCTGGGTTCAATCCCCGGTATCGCAAAATAAATAAATAAATAAATAAAAATAAAGAAGAAAGTATCTTTCCTCATGTCTAAAGCCAATTGCTTCCTCCGCACTTTGGATTCTGCATCTTCTCACTTCCTTCACTTCCTACTCATTCCACTGGGCTTTCATCTCCTGTCAGTGAGTCACAGTAGCTATGATTCCTGAGAAGCCTGCACATCGTTTTTCAGTTCTTATTTTCTTGACCTCCCCGAACTTAACACAGTAGAAAATTCCCATCTTCATGTAAAATTCTTTCTTTCTTCTGGCTTTATAATCCTTTTTTGCTTATCCTCCCACCTCCCTGTCTATTCCATTTAGTCTTTGTTCTTGGCTACTTCTGCTCCACATGGATTTCAGATAGTAGAGTTTCCCAAGGATGAGTCTTAAGAATACTACTTGAGTTATTCAGTACAGATGCTCCTTGACTTATGATAGGCTTATGTCTTAATAAGCCCATCATAAGTTGAAAATGCTTTCAATAAACCCAACCTACTGAACATCATTGTTTAGCTTAGTTTAACTTAAATGTGTTCAGAACATTTACATTAGTCTGGAATTGGGCAAAATC
This sequence comes from Glis glis, assembly GCA_004027185.1. Classification (NCBI taxonomy): domain Eukaryota; kingdom Metazoa; phylum Chordata; class Mammalia; order Rodentia; family Gliridae; genus Glis; species Glis glis. The sequence continues at coordinate 10,845 of PVJS01030499.1, read as the reverse complement.
TAACACAAATCCTATTTTATAACAGAGTGGTGAATATCTCATGTAACTTACTGAATATCTGTGCCCAAAATAGGCTGCCACCATATTATCAGATGTTTACCATTTTGATCTCATGGCTGACTGGACCCGTGGCTTGCTCTTATGGCCCAGTATTACTAGAAGTGTCATACTACATATTGCTATCCTGGGGCAAGGTCAAAATTCAAAATTTGAAGTATGGTTTTTACTGAATGTATATTGTTTTTGCACCACCATAAAGACAAAAAAAAAAAACATTGTAAGTCAAGCATCATCTGTATTCTGCTTGTGGTGTTTTTCATCCCTCATGCTGAATACCTCCAGATTTATATATCCCAGACATCTTCTCTGAACCCCACTTCTAGAGATATTTGCATACCAAATATCTCTTCTTATCATCTCCATTCTATCACACAAACTTGGCATTCTTCCATTATTACCCCCCACATCATCTCTATGAGGTTGTGCAAGCCAGAATCACATCAACTCCCTTCTTCTCCTCCCATCTCCGTCCCCTCTCTCAGATACATGCAATAAATCGCCCATAAAATTTGTCTTGATTCCCCAGAATGGGGAAGTTTTATTGCCCTATACATTTTATACTATATCTCTTTAAAGTGCTCATAATATTTTTACTTAAATGTACATCTCCCCTTTTTGCCATAATAGCAACTCCATGTAAGGGGTGGATCAGTGTTGATTTTATTCATCATTCTATCTCCAGCACTTAGTACATTGTCTTGAAATTTGTGAATATTCAAATAAAAGTCAAATGAATATAGGGATATGAATGTTCATTTAATGATTTAATCAGGCAGTTTTTATATCTTCTAAAAAATGTGGGAAAGTACTAGCATATTCAAGAAATGCTGGTCTTCTATACTTTCACCTTTTCCCAGGATACTGGAAACAGTAAGCAAAATGTTTTGAAAGTAGTGATGTAAAATAAAAAAGTCCCAGGTTCAAATCCTACCTGTGTTCCTTTCTAGCTGAAAGAATGTGGGCAAGTCATGTACTTGAGTTTTCCATCTGTTTAATAAAAATAATTCATTCATAAGCATTCATTCCATCATATACTATATGATCACTATTCTTGAATAAATAAATAGACATTCAATCAAATAATCATTTCACCCAATATTTTGAGCATTTATTCTGTATTTGGCACTCTTCTAGAAATTGTATAAAGATGAAAGAAATAAGAGTTAACTTGGTTCCTACCTTATGGTACTTAAGGGTTATCAGTAAAGATTAAAATAATAAAAATAAGTAATAAACAAATTGGGATATATAACAAAGTAAATAAAAGTAATATTTAAGATATAAAAATAGAAAGTAATGGCAAAGGCATAGTTTAGTTGAGATAGATGGGATCATCAAGAATAGTATCTTTGGGCAAGTTACTTTTACTATGAGATTAAACTAAGAACTAAAATGAAGTACAGTATGTTAAGATAGAAAATAAGGCTTTTGAATCAGATTTTTTTTTTTCAGTTGAAACCTAGAAGAGAAAAAGTCTCAAACAATGGACAGATCTGAATGGTTGGCATTTTGTTAACACCGATGAGGTCAAGGTAACTACCTTGGCCAAGTTTGAGAAAAGAAGCAGATTTTGCCCTTTCAAAGCAATAAGATATGCCAATACCACCCACTGGTATTTGATTTGCACCTTTTAACAAGAATGTCTTAGACTCTTTTGTCATCAGAGGAATCCAGATAACTTTCACAGGGTGTTCATTTTATTTGCCAAACGCAAACCAGCAATGTTGAGTGACTTCCAACTAATCTCGGAGAGGATTGATATTGTGGGTTCTGCCATGAACGTTACAGATGCCAAATTCTACTAGGAAATTAAGTCAGTTATGTCCAGGCAATACTGCTCTAGTCACAGATCGGCCCATGTTTTCTAAGATTCTGTGCCTCATACAGCAAGGAACATGCATGTGCATGTTTATGAGTAAAAATTTTCAAATTCCTTGTCCCTATCTATTGGCCCACAGAAGGGTCTAGGAGGATATCCTTAGAGGAAGGGACTGTTCCCCATCTCACCAGTTCTGCTGCATTCTAACAGGGAGAAAGGAATTTGGCATTCATATCAGAAGCTTTCAGATCCCTGAGTGTTCTGAGTCATCTTTGTTCTGATTAGTGAAGAGACAGCATTTTAATAAGGGAGTCTCTGTGGATGCAGCAGCTTTGCCACAGCCAGAGAGCGTACCTTTGTTGTGTCACCCTGCCCTGGGGAGAGGACTGAAGAACGTCCTCATTTATTGGACAAATGTGTATAGACACAGCTCTTATCTCAAGGGTCCAAAAAGCTCCAGATGTTACTCCAAAATTCAATCAAACTAAAGCATTAAAATATAAATCCACACACATTATCATAACAAAATTATTTATAATGTAAGGCCTGCAGCTTCCATTAAGCCCAAAAGTAATTTTCTCAGGATTCTCAGATGCCCATAAGGCGTGGTTTGATCTTTGATTCATTCACTCATTCAGCCATTCATTTATTCTTGCAACAAATATGTACTTTAGTGCCTGCTGGATAGCAGGCACTGTTCTAGGCACTGATGGAGTCATAGTGGATGTCCTTGAAGAACCTAAGGAGCTAACCAGAGGGCAAAGCAGTCCAAGGACATATTTAATTATCAGTGCTTTAAGGCCTTTGAGAAAATACACACTTTGGGGAGGATAAAGAGTAATTATCAAAAAAAATCACTCTCTGAGAAAAAAGGAAACATTAAAATTGCTTACATGGCAGATCGATAAGAACTCACTAGGCAAAATGAATGAGGAAAAGGGAGGGTATCTCTGTAGGCCAACTATTAAATGTATAGTGGGGTCTTACAGATGAAGGGCCTGAGGCTTAAGCAAAATCACAGAATCAAGAGGAAGCAAATCCTTATCTATAACCAAGGTCACCAAACCCTGCAGAGCCTATGTCTTCTTTCTGTGCATTCCAATGCTTCCAAAATTGCCAACATACACAGAAGCAATGATTGAGATGAATAGTGAGAAGCGTAGAGGCTGGAAGCTTGTGCTGTAAAGCGTTTATTGTTGAAGCAAAGTGGTCCTGTCCAGAATTGCAAAAAAAAACAGAGCAGCCAGCAATATCTGGGAACTAGTCACATACTCATGGATGGACCTCAGAGTTATCACGTGGAGGCCTGATGCTCATGGCTAGAGCCTGCTTCTCTCCTGCCAACCACCAAAAGTCTCACGGAACATCAATACCACGCAAGGCCATTCTGAGACTATCATAAAGGGATGTGAAACCAAGGTTATTTTACAGCTCACATAACACCACATTTGCCTCTCTCTGAGCTAAAATGAAGGGTTGATACCTCTTTACCAGGTAAGCTTTATCACTGGAATGGTCTACTCTCCCTGTAGATAGGGTATTTATTAAAATATTTAGTCATAGAATGATCCCCACTCTATCACAGACCAAATCTAGAGAAAAACCCTACTTCTTAGATACTTCCCAAATCCTTTAAGAGATTATTTCTAACCCATCTTACTCAGACAACTTTATGGTTCCACATGGTGGCTGTTCCTTCTCAATGCAGTAAGTAATAATCTCACAGTCGTGTTCTTGGTAATCTCTGGCCAAGGTCATTCTTGATGATGATAACGGATAGGGAAACAGAAGGCTAAAGAAGTAGGTCATTTTTATCTGGAAATCACTGGGATACTTTTAGACGATCTGTCCTTTTAAAGAGTTAGATTATCCACTCTAAAAATTCCCAGTGTTATTATGTTTTGTAAAGTTCTTCAAGGGGAAATGTTAGAATTTTCCTTCTTGACCAAGAGCTACATTGTCTGATTGATACATATCAAGCTATCTCCCGGTCTCACTTCCTTTTGCAGGCCTTACTTAATACCACATGAAAGTTATTAAAATACACTTCCATCCTGCATTACACATATATTTATTTTGCTCTGAATATTTGAGAATACTTTTGTTATTTTACTCTTGAAATTATTTAATGTGGATAAACTTATTTCATTTATGGTTGACTGATTTTTTTAGCAATTATTTTGCAAGCCTGGGCAATCTGACTCTGTGAGAAATTGAACCTGCAAATTGCTTGCAAAGGTAGTGAACATTTTATAAATATTAACCATGGCAGTTAATGAGGTTGACCTAAGACTATGTTTATTTAAACATTTGTTAGTTTTTATTTTATATCTCCAATTTCAAGTCAATGATTTTGTGTGTTTGTTTTTCAGATTTCTGGAGTTTTTCTGTGCCTTTGAAAAGTACTTAGGCGCGAGGTATTCTTGCTTTTGTGGCTCATGGCTAAAGTGACCCTGTGTCTGAGTTGGATTTTCATACTTTCTGTTTTTAGTCATTAATTGGTGGGAACATTACCTCTGACATTGATTTATTTATTTATTCACTGCCTTATATTTCGAAACTACCTTAGATATACAGTGAAGTTACAAGTAGAATACAAAGTTTATTTTCCCCTGAACAATTGAGGAGCAAATTTTCAACATGACGCCTTACAACTGTGTTATTCTTTAGTGTGCATTAACTATAAACTAGGGTGTCCTTCTAGATAACCTGATTCAACCATCAGTCTCGGGAAAGTAGCACGGATGCATTACTTCCACCTAATCCTCAGATCCCATTGAGCTTCCCCAGTGTCCCAGTCATGTTCTTAGTGGCACACTTCCTTGGCTTATAGTCCGATGCTGCCTTTTGTTAAGTCTCTTTAGTTTCCTTCAGTTTTTCATTGACTCTTATGAATATGCCATTTTCAGAGATTATAGAGTTTCTGTACACTTGAGGCTGTGTGCTGCTTCCTCTTTATTAGAATCAAGTCCTCTTTGTCTAGAGTAGTACAAAGTGATGCTGTGTTCTCTACACTGTAACAGGTCAGGTAACACAAGGTCAGCATGCTTGTTCATTGCTGATGTACACTTTGAATAGGTGACTAAGGTGCAATTGAGACAGGGAGGGACCCCCACAAAAAGCTGTACCCCTTAAGATTAAGGGAATAAAATCTCTCAGTGGGGGATGAGACAGCGGCACCATAAGGGCAAAGGGCAAATGCATTCCTGAACCTTAACTCATAGCTTGTTGGGAAAAAGGAGTCTTGATGAAGGGAATAGTTCAAATAATGCTATGCCCATATGTGAGGGCATAACTCCCAACCTCACTAACATGTACGGGGAGAGGGGCGAGTGGGTGGGACTCACAGGAAACATACCAAGTGCTGTGTGCATGTATGTTTGTATCACTTTGAATCTCATTATTATATACATAATTACAATACACCAGTGAAAATACTTAAAAAATACTAATTGGACATTTGTTATTTTTCTATATTTTAAATGAAGAAACATTCAACAAATTTTAAATATTTCACTTATTTTTCTTTCCTTCTTTCTTTTTATCATATGTCTCAACTATGAACTCAAACTGATACCTTCACATCCAATTCACCACCACAGAATTCGTTGTACTTTTTTCCTTTGCCGTATTTGCAATCCTGTTGACTGAAAGTGAGAAGTCTGGTTCCCATCATCCTTAAGTATGGATATTTGTTGAGTCCTCCTCCCTGTGTATAAACAGTGTCTAATCATTACCATTGCCCCTGACGAGCCTGAATGTCCTTCTGACCCCACTGGGGCTCTAACTCCCTGTTTTCCACACTCCTATATGGACAATTTCTTTCCTGTGCTCAGATGTCAGCACCTCACCCTGCCCCAACTAATAGCCTTGTAGACTAATTGTGTCTTATTATAATAATTCCAAAAATGCAAGAGACAAAAGGGCATTGAAGAGAGACAGGAAAAGAAAGACAAAAGGCCTGAAGAAGGACTCCCTGGCATGTCTGCATGCAGACAGTGGGAAGTTTTCTTTTCCAGAATTTTCTTGCCCATTCCCCTTCTGTTCTCCCCCACCATATTTAGCGTGAACATCAAATAACTACAACTATGTATGTACCTACTTAATAATGGTTCTGTGTTATTCTATTTTATATCCCTATATTCACTGGGGGATAACTTTAATTATAGGTTATAACTCAACCAATACACCATATTCAGTGTTAATGGGTGGCAGAGATGGTTTGCTACTTCTCATAAAGCAACACGTTTATGAGTGATTTAATTGGAGCAGATGCAAAATTATCTTCCTGCGAGAGTCACTTTCAATCACCTCTCTTCCGATACCCTTTCTTGAGCGGGAGAGGTGGGAAGTCTGAGCGGTGCAGGCTGTCACTGCGCTTGTATTTCCTGCACAGCAGCTTGTTATCTGTATATTGAAGGAGGACGTCATCTCTCTGGTCTCCTGTGCCAAGTTAAAAAGGTTGAGACCTTGACAAAGGATCATTAAATATTAATGGTGCATTTAATCTCTGGGCTCACTTAACATATTGTTTACTTTAACAACAGGTCTAGTATAATATTGCATTTCTTATTATTATTTGTTAAATCAGATAATGCCTGTAAATGCTTAGTGCTTAGTAGGTGCTCACTAAATTGCAATGATTTTCATTATTAACATCATCTTTCAACTACTGTGCATAGTGGTGAGAATGATAGAACTCAGACCTCTTGAATTCTAGCTTCATTTTTCTCTTCATCTGATTGTCTCTAATTCTTCTGTATAGCTTAGTTTTACACAAGTCTTTCTTACAATACAAAGTAACAATCCCTATTCATAATATTTAAGCTACAGAAAAAGACAATATACTCATCTTTAAATGAAAGGACAATTAGTCCTCTAGTATTTTTGTCGGGAAAAACTTCTCATGTCTCTTGGATTTCTGCAGATTTTGTGAAGACAAATTGTCAGTTTCTGTTCCAGACTATATATTCCAAGACTTTGGGAGGAAGCAGACTTGGAAGATAAAGTGTCTCGTAGAGCAGAGGGCAGATTTATTTCTAGGCTGGGACCATAAAAATGATGCCTCATTTCAGGGCAAAAGTTTGGAAGGTTTGCCAACATCCCCCTTAAAGGAGTGGGGTTTCCAAAATTTGGGGATTCTCTTCTGCATTGCATTTATGGAACTAGGGAGACAGAGTCACAGGGAATTGATGTAAACATGACGCTCCCAAGGCCTGCTATGTTGAGAGTAATAGTGTTTGGTCTCTGACCCAGGGATATTGTGTCTTCTGCCAGCATCTATAAAAATACGGCAGAACTCCTTGTTAGCTGGCGAGGAGGGCACAGTCTCATGTCGCTGGCAGCTACTGACACTTCCACCTATCATTTTTGGTCCCTTATGTTCTCAATTCTCCTACTGTAAGTTCACAGATTTTCTTATGCAAAAATCATGAAAAAATAGTCAGTGGCCTTACTAATTCTTTGTGATTCTGATATTTCAGAGATTTGTTTAATGATAAAACAGTAATTCAGCTGGATAGATAGGACATTCAAAGAATTATTATAAATCTGCTCTAATACAAGGGAAATACATAAATAATTTTGTAGAAAGAGAAAAACTCGAAGCTTCTCAGCAAGATGGCGATGGAATAGGAGCCCCTGAATGAGCCTGTCTCAAAACTGTCTCAGAATCGACTCAGGGACTCAGAAATAAACAACATTGCACAGACACAGAAGATCCAAAACCCAAAATCCAGTAACCCAAGTACGAATACGCAGACACAGAGTCTACCAGCTCCAGAATTCCTCAGAAAGCTGCAATCCCGAGACGGCAGACGGCAGGATCAGTAAGGAGCCATCGTACCCCGGTCCCTACTACCGGGGCTAACAGCCCCTGGCGCCACAGACAAATCTAAAGGAGAAACCGGAATAGAATTCCGAGAGTGGTGGGGCCATCACAGCAGCAGATCGTGGGCTCCTGCCCCAACCAAGCACCTCCCCCTCCACCGCGCTACGAGCCCGCGCAAACCCCAGCATCCTGCATCGGAGCCCCGCGTCAGCCAAGACCGGGGAAGCCTCCGCGCCCATCGCCCTGCACCCCACACCCCGCGTGCTGCGCCGTGCTCCGCTCCCCGTGTCCCGCTGCCCTGCACAACCGGGTAGCCAGCTACGCCCTACCACGTGAGACTGGGGCGGCCCCGGTTCCTGTGCCCTGCCTAGGCCAGTGCACCTAGGTCATGCAGACAGACACGCTGGCCCAGGCAACCAGCCACATCACCCCGTGCAAGCAGGGAGAGCTGGGTACCCTGCGGCCCCTCGCCCCCAGTCAGAACCCGTGCGCTCCGCGACCCCACATCCCCGCGCCCCGTGCCCTGCAGCCCCACGCCCCCAGCTCAGACCTGCGTGGCCCACGGCCCGCGCATCTGCGGCTTGTGCACCCTTGGCTTGCGGCTCGCGCACCGCAGCACAGGGATCCTGCAAACCGGTGACCTGACTACACAAGCCATGTGCCATCCTGCACAATCAGGCGGCCAGATGCACCCCTCCACACGCGCGACCAGAGTGGCCCCGCCCCCTGCCGCCGCCTGGGCCAGTAGCGCTTCTGCCACACGAGTGGGCGGCCAAACACGTCGGCCCAGGCAACCAGCCACATCATCCCGTGTGGCGGGGTTCACGCCCCTAGCCAAGGCCCGTGCGCCCCGTGGTCCCACGCCCCCGCACCCCGTTCCCTGCAGCCCCACGCCCACAGCCCAGATGAGGGCAGCCCACGGCCTGTGCACCCGCGGCTTGTACACCCTCGGCTCGCGCCCTCTCGGCTCGCATCCCGCAGCCCCGAGACCCGCGGCCTTGCGACTCGCCTACACAAGCTGCACCATCCTGCACAATCTGGCGAGCAGGCGCGCCCCCCATGCGCGACCAGAGCGGCCCCGCCCCCTGCGCCCGCCTAGGCCAGCAGCATCTCTGCCACATGGGTGGCCAGACACGCCAGCCCCAACAACCAGCCACATCACCCCGTGCGACCAGGGAGAATCGGGCACCCCATGGCCACATGCTCCCAACCAAGGACTGGGCACCCAGCGGCCCCGCGCCCTGTGCCCTGCGGCCCCACGCCCCCCGCGGCTTGCGACCCAGCGGCCCCGCGACACCACGCCCCGCGACCCCGTGATCAGCCTACACAAGCCGCGCCGACCCACACAACCAAGCAGCCAGCAGCACCCTCCCACACGGGACCAGGATGGCCCCCACCCCCTGCCTTCACGCGTGACCAGGGCAGCTAGCTGCGCCCAGTCTAGGCCAGCTGCGCATTCCTGTGCACCCCAGGCAGTCAGATACGTGAACCAGTGCGACACAGGCAAACAGCCGCGCCGTCCAGCACAATCAAGGCAAACAGCCGTGCCCAGCCCAAGCCAGCTGTGCTGTACCGTGCAACCCAGGAGTCCAAGTGGTGCACCTCAGAGCCCGGATACCCTCTGATGCTGCCACTTAAGACCCGCACGACCCTCTACACGGCCTTAGAGACAGGGCACGCACCTGCACCACCACCGAATTCCAGGAGCCCAAGCACCTCACGAGGGCCTGCATGTGATCCTTAGCATAGTGCCTCAGCGCCTGTGCACCCTCAGGCACTACCACCTGATACCCAGAGCTCGCACCCCCAGGGCCTGTGTGAGATATGCAGCACTGCTCATCAGAGCCCCAGCAACCTCCAGCGATGCCCCCAAGACCCGGAGCATGTGTGCACCTGCGCCTCAGAGTCCGGGTATCTTCCGGCACCGTCACCCGCACCTCGGAGCCCACATCCAACAGCTCGCCTTGAAGTGCGCCTCACGTGCCAACACCCGAGCTCTGGACCCCGTGTGCCCCCCCCACATACACACACCGCACCCTGGTCAACAAGACGAGAGGGAACCACAACCTGCAGCGTACTAACCCAACTGGGTCTACAAGGACCAACAAGAGGTCTTATACATAGAAAGGAAGATGATGCGGGGACAACAGAAACACAAAATTGAAAATATCGAAAACACAAGAATGAGGAACAGTGAAGATACAAGAAATACTCAGTGCATCAAGTGAGTTTACTGATACTGACCAACAGGAAATGCAAGATGGAGAATTCAGAATTTTGATCTTCAGAATGATGAAAGGTCTCAAAGAAAGTGTAGAGGAGAGGAAGGAAGAAGTTGAGGCTCTAAGAAAGAATCAGAAAGAAACACTGAACAAAATGAAAGAGGCAATAAACGAATTAAAGACTGCAATAGAAACCAACTCATGTAGGCTTGACCACATGGAAAACAGGGTATCGCTCCTGGAAGACAGTTCATTCAAAACTGACAACACAGTCAATAATATACAGAAGATATTACAACACACACCCTGGCCATCCAAGAAATACAAGACAATGCAAGACGTCCTAATCTAAGGATAAAAGGCATTGAAGAAGGATTAGAAACACAGACTAAGAATATAAAAAACCTTTTTAAAGAAATAATCTCAGAGAACTTTCCGAATCTAGAAAAAGACTTGGACATTCACATACAGGAGGCATATAGAACACCGTCGTGACAGGACCAAAGAAGGACTGCACCACGCCATGTAATAATTAAAATGTCTAATGTAGAGGCCAAAGAAAGAATCTTAAAAGCAGCAAGAGCAAAAGAAAGGGTGACATACAGGAGCAAAACAATAAAAATTACCCCAGACTTCTCAACCCAAATCAGGAATGCCAGGAGGGAGTGGTGTGGAGTACTCCAGACTCTGGAAGAAAACAACTTCCAACCAAGATTGGTATATCCAGCAAAGCTATCATTTAAAATTGATGGAGAAATAAAAATGTTCCATGATAAACAAACACTTAAAGAATTCATGAGGACCAAGCCAACACTGGAGAAAATCCTAAAAGAAATAAATCAAAAAGAAGGGAAAACAAGCAATTTTCAGAACCACAGGAGAGATGAACTACACCAGGTAGGCAACTAAACAAG
>PVJS01030498.1:0-24054 GCA_004027185.1 Glis glis | reverse complement strand
GAGCAGATCTGCTTTCCTCGGAACGAGTCGCGCACACGAGTCACTTCTCCCTTTTTATCTAAGTCCGCACCTATCAGAATTCTGCTGCCTACATTCAGGGCAGGGCTTTCTCTTTAATCTGCTGTTACACACCCAAAATCACATAATCTTGGGTGTGTCATGATCAGGTCAAGTTGACAACTTAGATTAACTATCACACCACTGTAGTTGTTTTTAATGTGATTCTGTTTGTAAATATTTTTCCTTTTCTGAGGGCTGTCTTTTCTTTCCTGTCAACATTAATTTGATATGTGTATCATTGAGGAAACTTCTCTCTCAAGGCAACCAAAATAAATTCAAGATAAATGTAGGAAGCTAGAATTCATCTAGGAATTTGAATACCAGAATACCATTTCACCCCCACCCCCAAACCCTAGTCTTTATTATTACCAGCCCACAGAGTCTCTGGAACTGCAAAGCACTGATTAACTGCATTGAAGGTTAAGTAATTTTCTACTTTAAAAATTATTTTTATATAAAACATAGTAAAGAATGGATAGTGATTTACTGTAATAAACACAGCCATACTAGAATGAAAATGAGTAGTCTCCTTTATTTGCCTCATTTTCCACAATTGAACACATCAAGTTTTATTTATGAATAACTTTTGTGGGTCATTTTACATGAAGATACATTGAAAGAGATGTATCTGTTTCAGAGGATTACTTTTTGGAAAAGGAAAACAACCATTCCTTTGTGTGTGTGTATATGTGTGTGGGGGAGGTACGAGGGATTGAACCCAAGGCTGCTCTACCACTGAACCAAACCCCCAGCCCTTTTCAATTTTTTTTTTTTTGGCGGTACCAGGGATTGAACCTAGGGGCATTCTACCTCTGGGCTACACCCCCAGTCCTATTTTTTATTCTTTATTTTGAAACAGGGTCTCACTAAGTTGCGGAGGGCCTAAGTAGCTGAGGCTGGCTGCGAACTCAGATCCTCCAGTCTCAGCCTCCCAAGTACCGGAATTACAAGCGTGCACCACCATGTCCAGCTTCAATTTTTAATTTTGAGACAAGGTCTCACTAAGTTGCTGAGGTTGGTCTTGAACTTACTATCCTGCTGCCTCAGTCTCTATATTAGCTGGAATTATAGGCATGGGCCACCAAGCCCAGCCCCTTAGTGATTTAATAGTGTTCCATTTATCCCAGCAAACTCAGTATCCTTTTCCCCAGAAAAATAGTACTTTCATTAGGAAAACTTCAGGTAAATAAAGATAACAGGAGAATCAAAGGAGAAATAAATAATAAGATATATAGACATACATTTTACAATACCACTTAGTGTTGCTAAGGGTAAAATTTGGGGGATTAAAGGCCACTGATACATCTAGAGTTCCAAGTTTACCCAGCACAAAAACTAGCATTTTAAAAAATTATTCTTAGAAGTGGAAAGCTGGTTTTGGAACCTGAGACATTTCCCCTGAGCTGGCTTCATATGTGACCTCAGATAAAAAGGTTCCCTTATAATGGTGGTTAAAAAAATGTGATAGTTGATATTAATTAGAAGGGGCTTGTGTTGCCTGAGAAGTTCTATAGCCTGGCAGTTGATCAAGTTACACCATTTTGGAGAGAAAATTGTGTGAGGAAAGGGAATTTCCATGTGGTTACCTGAGGAAGACAAATAGGCAGTATAAGTAATATTTCATTCTCTTATTCAGAATGAGGTATGCACCATGCAATATTGTTAGACAGTAGTAAATTGGCAGATACCCAGGGCACCCAATGCCCGCAGTGTTTCTACTTCACTGGTGGGAATAAATATGCAAATTAAAAATAAAAGAATTCTAATTACTATGAAAAAATAAAAGAAGGTTGTGATAGTGAGCACCCAGAGAGGAGGTCAACATACTTAGGTATGGTGGTCAAGGAAGACTGTTTCATGGAAATATTGCTTAGATTGAGAATTGAACTATGAAAAGACGGAATACAATGTTCAGAAAAATTATGTCATTCCTGACAGTCTAATGAATGCAAAAGTACTGAATGAAATGGATTGTTTGTTTGTTTTTGAGAAATATAAAGGAGGTCAGGTGCAAAGCACATAAAGAGAAAGGGTGTAAAATTCAACTACAATAATAAGAACCAAGTTATGGAAAGTCTTTTTAAGTCACTGTAAAGGATTCAGATTTTATTTTATTTATTTATTTATTTTTAATGTTCATTTATTGGTGCATTGTAATTATACATTTTGATATATGTCAGGGTATGAACATCAAAAGAGCTTCAAAGTCTTGGAAGAATCATAATTGTGATTTAAATTACAATAGTTAAATTTATGTACCAGACCTTGTATGGTAACATCTGGGTTTGAAGAGACGGTAAATGGAAGAATCTATAATTTAAAAATACTTAAAATACTAAAAGATGAAGTAAATATAAGCAAGATTCTGATGGGGAGTCATTGTATTAGCTCTGTAATTGGCTAAAAATCTTCATGAAAAACTTAAAAACTTGCAAAAACACTTTACCAGAATTCATGTTGAATTAAATAATAATATGTAATACTATTACTACTACTACTACTAATAATAATAATAACCAATAAAGAAAGCACAGATAATAACTAGTGGAGTAAACAGATAGTTTTCTGTTCTATCTAAACAGGGAGTGACATGTGTTAGAGATTTGGTAGCATAGATAATTATATTTTATAATAAATATTACCTAACTAACAAGTATCTATAAATTTTAGGGAATTTTTTTTTGGGTGGTAATGAGGATTGAACCCAGGGACATTCTACCTCTGAGCTATCCCCCAGCCCTATTTTATTTTTATTTTGAAACAGGGTCTCACGAGGTTGATGAGAGGCTGTCCTTGAACCTGTGATCCTCCCATCTCAGCCTCCCAATTACTGCGATTACAAGCATGCACCACGATGCCCAGTAATTTTAGGGAAATTCTAACTCAAATCATTCTGCCCTAGAGGTGAATTACAATTTTGATTTAATTGGACCAATCGCACATTGATTTTTGAATATTTTAGCTTCAGTCTTAGAAGGTCCTAATATCAACATATTTTGAAAGCTACTTTATAACTTTACCTTGAAGGGAATAACCTCATTTCAATAAATATGTTTTTGTTGTATATTTAAATACTATGGAGAAAAAGAACCTCTTCACTTTCATACTAATAATTTATAAAACTCTGGTTTTTTTCTAGTATAGTCATTATGTAAGTATAAATTGTTCATGGCTAACACATCCTCTCAAGATACAGTAGATATTAAGAGGTAGTAGACTATGCTTAGCAGAGTTTATGAAAAACTTCTAGCTTTATTTCTATGTTGTAAAACATATAAATCAGCAAACAAATTTTGTCAGTCATAAAGACACAAAATAGATATTCAAACTTTTTAAGATTTTTAAGAAATCATTTGAGAGAAGAAATACATTCAAATATGCATAGAAAATCATTATTAGCTATTTTTCAATTGTGATCTAAGTCAGAAAGGGGAAAATGTGTAAATTAAATTAAATTTTCCCATTGTATTTTTTTTTACAAATAGGAGTATTTTCTTTATAAATCAGGAAATTTAAAATGGGAAGGTATTTTATAAGAATGATATAGGTGTTTTAGCAATCAGTGTCTCTTTTTCATATTCAGCATTGTGTCTTCTAACGCATGTTTCTGAAAATAAGTTGTCAGAGAGCTCTTTGATGAGGTATGAAAACTTAGCTCCAAGCTACACAGAGATTCTGTCACCTGGAAAAAAAAAAAAAGAAGCAGCAAACAATACAAAACAAAAGCTGGGACAAATGGATTGTTAATGAAAACAGGCAAAACACCATTGCCTAAAATACCGATTTATTTTGGTAACATCCTGTAGCATTCTTACTTTTGTGTCTTTTGTTTGTTTGTTTGTTTTGTTGGATGTAATTATGGATGCAATCTCAGGAGTAGTTGATATGATTGATGTGCCAACTATATAGCATGTGGATAAAAGTAGCCTTTGATTAGCATAAAAAACTATTGGTTAAACTGGAAATGTTATAAATTCTAAAGAAAATATGTAACATTTGGTGTGTTTTGCAAATATTTTTGTTGTTTGAGTCAATGTTAAAAATTCAATTATAAGCTAGGGATCTGGCTTAGTGGTAGAACACTTGCCTAGTATGTGAGAGGTCTGGGTATAATATCCAGTACTACACACAAATACACACAAATTCAACTATAAAATAGTACAAGTGATATATATTAAAGTTATAGATTATGTGGATAGAGGGAAAATTGATTCTGATACATTGAAACTAAGAGGCATAAAAGAAAAACATTCTCATTATTTTATTGACTACCTTCCCCTATATAATATCATTCTAGGTCAGATGTGCTATGGTGGCAAAGGTATACGTGTTCAAGATAGGGAACTCACGTTCAATCTGACTTTCCTGTTTTCTGGCATTCAACATTTTTCTTCTATTAAATCACTATAATGAAAGCAACTCGACGAACCTCCATGGTTTATGAATATTGAATGAAAAATGTACTTCTTTTAAATTTAAGAATACAATGTAAAATTGAGTTTCCACACATTAGTTTTGATTCTGAGAGTTTTATAAAAGACATTCTGACTCAAGTTACATGGAATTAGGTAAAACTGAAACTTTAAAGCTTTGTCTCCAACAGGTTATATCTTTTTCTTTGACTATTTATAAATTGATCTCATTGTAATAATATTTTAGTTTTAATGTTTCCTCTGAATTATGAAAATATGTTATCTTGGGTATAACAACTTGGTGAGTTAATTTTAAATAACTTCCTCAAAGACTGGTGGTCTATTCAAGAGTCTGACACTATGAATCCTAAATACTCATTTTCCAGCTCTTTTGTGCTATTTTTTTTCTTCTTTGTTAAAATAAGTTACTAAAAATTTCCTTTTCTTTAACTTTACTTTAATTATCATGAAGTCATAAACCCTTTCTCATTTCCCATAAGAAAAGCTCATTCGGTCCTTGCCTTCAGCATTATTATACTTCAACATTTCACATGAATGTGTTCTATAGGGCTGGGGTATGGCCCAAGGGTAGAGCCCTGCCTACTATGCAGGATTCCCTGGGTAGGATTTCCAGCACTGCAAAACAACACAAAGCAAAACAACAACAGAAATAAAAATGAAGTATACAAAACATTGGTCTCCTGAGAGATACTGAGTCCTTTCATGGAAAAAGGTTTCCAAGTACACTTAAATTTAGAAATCTGGTATTCCATAAATTGGCACTCTAAAATGCATATAACAGAGTAACAAATTAGAGTATTTTAAAAATTAATGGTAAAGATTGTTTTTTTTAATTTTTTCTCAAAAGCATTTGACCTCAGAAGCTTTGCCCAAATAGCATATACTAACATCTTTCTAAGTTAATATTTTCCTTCTTTCTTTTTTTCAAAATATAGTTTTAGCACAGATGAGTACCAGAGGCACAAAGCCTTTCATTGCACTTTTTCCATTTTTAACTTTCCAAGACACAGAAAATTATAGAAGACCTTATGTGTACTTTGTAGAACTAATAACAATAAAAAAAACGAAAAAAAAAAACTTCCGATTTGTTGCAGTAAGAAATCTTCAATTATAATTGATGCTGGTCAAAGATTAATTTGGGTCCAAATTTTCTATTGTACTTTTTGTCCATTGTATTATTGTCAGAATTTGTTTTGTGTATTTCTATTTAAAAGGCTAGAATTTGTTGAACTATATGTTTAGTCAAATATTACCATCAGGCTAGAATTTTTTTTCCTCATTCAAAATATTCATTTTTTTCTCTAATGTTTCCTTTGAAGGAAATGGCTTAGAGGAGCATGAATGCGCAGGCAAATTAGTATCATGATCATGTACACTTGTATACATCTGCTGCAATGACTCCCATTCCTATCTCTGTTCCCTTGTTTTATTCACTGTCACTAACAACTCTTTTAAAAGGCCAACTCCTGCAAGGATTAGTAAACCAACAGCTCCAAAGCAAGTAAGTTAGTATTCCTACAGATACTATGTATTTTTGAACAAAAAGTGCTGAAACAACTGAATTTCCATATTTTAAAAAATGAACCACATACTTTTTGTAAAAACTAAGTCAAAATCATAGGTCCAAATGTAAATGAAAATCTGTCCTCTGTGTTCTAGAACACATAGGAAATCTATGATACTTTGGGTTTTTTGATGAGTTTTTTTTTTTTTTTGCTGTAACCCCAAAAGAACAACCCATGAAAGAAGATAGTTGATAAATTGTGCATCACTAAAATGTAAAACTTCTGCTCTGTGTAGCAGGCTTCATAATGTCTAACCAAAGATTTCAGGACCTAATCCTTGGCACATGTGAATATTACCATACAAGGAGAAAGGATCTTCATAGATAGGATTAAATTATGGATCTCAACCTGGGGAGATTATTCCAGATTACTTGGATCCCATCTAAATCCAATTCTTATGAATTAGAGGCAGAGGGAGATTAGTCACACACAAGAGGAAAAGATAATGTACCAATGGTGGCAGATTTGAGTGATGTGTCTATAAACAAAGGAGTGAGGGCATCCACAAGAAGGATGCTGGAAGAGGCAAAGAATGAACTCTCCCCTAAATGCCCCAGAGAGAACAAGGCCCTTTGGAAACATGTTTTCCAGTGGAATTGATGTTGCACTTCTGGTCTCCAGTACTGGAAGAGAATAAATTTCTGCTGTTTTAAGCCCCCAAATTTATAGTAATTCATTTTAGCAGCAACTAGAAAGTAAGACATTCTGAACGACACTAAGAGAATAAAACAAACCAAGAGATGTGATAAAGTATTTTCAAAACATAAATGTGATGAAGGACTCGTATTCAAATATACAAAGATACATGTAAACAGTTAAATAGCAATGAAAGAAGCGCCACCATACCTGGCTTAATACTATTATTTGACATAAAAATGTTGAATGAGCCGGGGGTGGTGACACACGCTTGTAATCCCAGTACTAGGGAGGCTGAGACTGGAGGATCCGGGTTCGCGGTCAGTCTCAGCTACTTAGGGAGGCCCTCCACAACTTAGTGAGACCCGGTTTCAAAATAAAGAATAAAAATAGGTCTGGGGGTGTGGCTCAGAGGTAGAATACCTCTGGGTTCAATACCTAGTACCGCAAAAAAAAAAAGTTGAATAATACTTTACAATGCTCAATTATATTCCATATTCCTCATACATATTTTACTTAAAAATCGAAGTCAGAAAACCTTTTCACATGTAAGTTCCAACTTTTAGTGGACAACCTTGAGAAAGTCATCTACTCTATGGATTCCACCTTTTCTAAGAATTCTATTCTCCTTGCAGTAGCACTGCGAGGGCAAAAAAATAATTTTAAATCTTCACATTTTATGCTTAATGGTTTTCACTTGAGTGGTAAGAAGAGTTTCTGCATGAATATTTCAATTACATTTATTCTTATATTGTGCTACTAGGAATAAGATAAAAGGTTAATTAGTTCCCCCCATGAAAATCAATTGAACAGATTTAGTGTCTCATGAATCACAAATGTTACTTCTGTGTGGCTGGGTTGCGCATTAGAGCTGCAGAATTGTTCAGATTCTATTAATGTGGGCTCCTTCTACTGGGAAGTAAGAATCAGAGAGCCTACTGGGCTGGATTTCCATCACTGCACCTGCACACTTTGCGCACTTATTTTTGGCAGGCAGAAGCACGTAGCAGCCACTCTGCAGGTGTAGTTGAAGTATGCCTGCCCTCAGCAGCTGCAGGTGTCTTGGCTGTTTGAGCCTTTGGAAGCTGGCTCTCCTGGAATGATGGAATGTCTTTAAGGTGATCCAGGATCTAGATTCTAAAGAATCCTGGGAAATGAACACTCCTTAAAGTCATATACACATTATCCTGAATATGATCCTCCTAAAATGAAGTCTTTTCATGCTAACATAATTGTATAGGAAGAAGAATGAATATGAGGAATGGAACCGGAGACAATGGCACCACACTACCTTAATTAAGACATCTCTTTTCTAGCAAGGCACATTAGAATTATGGCAGTGGGTTCCTTGCAATGAGGAGGAATTCCCCCTTGGCTTCCTTTTGTAAGGCTGTAACACGCGAGCATCTACTTACTCAGACTAAAAGTCATTTTCTAAAGTAACTTGCTTCTGCGCCTTTGCTAATAAACTTTACTGGTAGTATGGCACAGTAGAAGATTAAGTAGAATATCATAGTTAGTGTCCGTAGGGCTTTTATTTCTTGCCATTAACAAAATGGCATGGGGCTTCGGCTGTTAGCTTTATGAAGTTCCTTTGTGTTTAACTATTCTGTTTCTTTTTTTATTGTTTATTTTTGCATTCATTCATTTAACAGGCTCCTGCCTACTTTTTAAAAATTTCAAACATATAAATAAATGTTACACATTGTTTCTTTGGAATTTTGAGAGATATAAACTGAGAAGTAAATTTCTTTATTCTCACTTTCACCAAAAGTCTACCTATCTCATCACTCCCTAGGGACAATAAACACTAGTGTTTTCCAATTCCATATTCCTTCTTCTATAGAGAGAAAAACATCTCTACTTCAGAATCCTCCACCCCAACCCTCCCCCCTTTTTTATTTATTTATTTTTTTGCAGTTCTAGGTATCCAACCCAGGGCCTCACACATACTAGGGTAAGGCTCTAGGATTGAGCTATGCCCCCAACCCAGAATCTTTTCCTTTCTACCATTATCATTCCTAGTGTTATTTTCTATTAATATAAGGTTATATTTTGGAAATTTTTATACAAATCATCTTTTACTCCCTTAATTTCTAGGTCAGAACAGGGAAGGTTAGTCAATATTAACGTGACTTATTATTTTCCACAATGCATGCATTACAATTTAACTCTATGATATTTTCTAAGTAACAGTAAAATTATTGCTATTTTAAAGTCATCTTTCAAAATATATATGTCTGCAGTTGTTTGTTGTAATCGTGATAGCTTTTCTCATATTCTAGATGTGGAACTGCAGTTAGAAAATGTGAATTTCTAGTAATTTTCATTATTCCATGCTCCCAAATACTTTTTTTTTTCTGGTACTGGGGATTGAACCCAGAGGTGTTTTACTTGTGAGCACCACTCCTAGCCCTATTTTTTTTATTTTGGAATAAAAAGAGGTCTTAATAACTTTCTGAGGGCCTCCCTAAGTTGTTGAGGTTGGCCTCGAATCTGCAATACTCCTGTCTCAGCCTCCCAAGTACTGGGATTACGGTGTACACCACCACGCCTGGTTCCAAATATCTTATTGATTACATTTTCAACATATTATATGATACTGCCATGATTTTAGTGGCACTCTACATTTTGATTATGTGTGTTTATATGTGTGCTATTTTTATTTCTCATTGACTTATAAGGTTTCAGTTTATGTCAGGGATTCTTTTGTTTGAAATATGTTCTACAAATATTTTCTTTTCATAATTTTCTATTATTTATGTTATATATTTCTAAGATAAAGTTTAAATTTTTATATTTGGGAAATTTTAGGCTGTCCACATTTTCTGAAAAGTGGTAGATAACTATGCAGCGTTATTGTATATACATGGAATTTTATCTTTTAATGAGAACTCTTAACTTTTATGTAAAAGCAAAGGCCATGATTTAAGAAAAATAGAGACTTGGAACAAATGACAAAACACCAAGGAGGTCTGAAAGCTAGTTTCTATTTTCCTAAATGATATTTCTTATATTGGAAGAAATATAAAACTTAACACTTAAGAAAAAATGATCTCTACCAACATTTTGCCAAGTGATAAACCACAACTGATGAGAATAGAGTTCCAAGCCTTTTGCCTGTGTTGTCCCACCATTCCTCCCTAAGTCGTTAATCTTGATATGGATCATAAGAGGTAGTTATGCTAATATGCAGATTTCCCAGCTGGGAAGCCATCATTAGAAAGACCTTTTGCATGGTCACTTAGGTGAAGAGAAGTGTGATAAGCTTTAGACTCAGCTGAGTGAATCAGTTTTTGTTCTGAACTTCCTGACAGAGGAGGGTCCTCCCACCTGAAAACAATAATGAAGAAATACCTCCTATATATTTCTCAAACTTTAAACTTAATTTTCATTGATATAGGCAATTTAACTATGAACCTAAATATGTACTTGGACATTTAATACGAATTACTCATTATTTAGATATGTGGTTCCAAGATGCAAGATGAACTTTTATGTTGCAAATGACTAGTGCCTTAGAAGTAATATTTTGTGATTTAATAAAATCATAACCAGCTTCAAAGAGTTGGAAACAATACAAACATTATTCAGGAGGAAGACAGTGGCAAGAGGCCAATATTCTGGC
This sequence comes from Glis glis, assembly GCA_004027185.1. Lineage (NCBI taxonomy): Eukaryota > Metazoa > Chordata > Mammalia > Rodentia > Gliridae > Glis > Glis glis. Next base: position 13,732 of record PVJS01030498.1, on the reverse strand, counting down.
TGTTTTGGGAAACATTTTAAATAGAGGATTCAGTATCTCCATCTTCCTAATGCTGGGTTCAAGGTTACCAGCAAGCCTTTAGGATTCCTGGGATGTGGTACCTTAAAACTTTGTTAGACAGGAATATAGCCACTAACTCCCAAGAAAAAAGACGGAGAGAGAGAAAAGATGTTATACATGTTCAGTTTCATCCTAAAGACACAAATCCAGTGAAGTCATCTTTTTTATTTTTCTCACTGAAACTGGAGAATAGGGCTTTAAGAGAGGACAGGCAGCCGGGCGTGGTGGCGCACGCTTGTAATCCCAGTACTTTGGGAGGCGGAGACCGGAGGATCCAGGTTCGAGGCCAGCCTCAGCTCACGCATGCGCGCATGTGCGCGAGCATTCTCTCTCTGTCTCTCTGTCTCTCTCTCCCTGTTTCTTTCTCTCTCTCCTTAGTGAGGCCCTCCGCAACTTCGTGAGACCTGGTTTCAAAATAAAGCATAAAAAATAGGGCCGGGGGTGTAGCGCGGAGGTAGAACGCCCCTGGGTTCAATCCCCGGTACCGCAAAAAAAAAAAAAAAAAAAAGAGAGGACAGGCATGTTAAACTAAAGGGATGAACGAATGTCACAAAAAACAAAATCTCAAGAGAAAAGACATGTCTCCCACAATGCTTATAAAAGGTGAAGATATTGAGTGGGAAGAGAAGAAGGGAGAGAGAGAGAGAGAGAGAGAGAGAGACCTGTTTTGCCTACCTATATAATTTGCCTTGGGCTTAAAAGTTCTCATTAAAATAGTAAATGATACCATGTCACACTGTGATAGTTCTGCTACCCACAGGGCACCAGGGATGGTGACTTTCTAGCTATGAGGAAAATGTTCTCAACTTTTATGCAAATATATTTTATTACTGAGAAGTATGCCAGGAAGTGTTATTTGAAGTTCAAATATATGTACTTCTGATCATGGAGTTTACCTAATGGGAAATATTTTCAATCTCTTTTTCTGCCTCTCCTCTGTGGCCTATATAACTCAATGCTAACTTTATTGCTATGACTATAAAATCCTATTTTAATATTTTCCTTTTTGTCTCCCTTTAGGCAAAAAAAGCCTATGGATATTGAGTTTGTGGATTGTATTTTATTTATTTTTATATGTCCCAATATTAGCAGAGTTACTAGCACACAATGTGTGTTCAACAATTGTCTCTGAATTGAAATATGTAATGAGCTATGTTCAACTATAGTTTAACTTCAAATACATCCTTTTAAACTCTAAGTTACCAATCTCATTTTACTGGATCCTTTAGAGAGATATGGACTATATGGACTCTTTGGGGTAACTTCTTTATATGAATTGTGGCCAAATTGAACTTATATATTTGTTAAAAATCTGTCTCCATTTGTCTTAAGATCAGTCTAATCCTTCATATACATGCACATGTAAAATGAGATATAACACCAAGCATAACTTAAATTGATCAATGAAGCAGTACGATTATCTTACCTTAAGACTACATTTCCTGCTTTATTGCCTAAAATTACAATTTCAGATGTATAAGTCTAAGTGGTCTCTGATGTTACTAAGACAGCACTAGTTTTGTATTATTTTTATAGCTACATGATGGAAGGAAAAGATTGTACATCTAACATTTTATGACAAAACATGGAATTTCAATAAAGGGAATATTATATAACAAATTATTTTTATTTCTGCTAAAAAGACTATTCAAATATAATAAAGGTATACAATGAGCATTATAAGATAGTGTTCTTGTTAAGAACATTTAGGGATATTTGTACATCACAATGTCTTCTTCTGTTGACATAATTAATTTCAGTGCTTTCATGACCAATTATAAGAGCATCATGGTCCAAAACATGGGTATATATCATGGTACAAATCTTTTTCTATTAGTCATGTTGTTCATTATAGATGAACACTGAAATATAAATGCAAAAGTCTAACAGAGGTGTAAAGCTTTTAGTGAGGAAGAGGCAATTACACACAGATTTACTGTTGGGAGAAGAGAATCAAATCCGAAAACATTACAAGAGATTTGCAGTGAAACCAAAAGCCAGTAGATGGAGCTTTTCAGTTATTGTTATGTAATCTTTAGTTAAGGCTTCCATGTAAAATAAAATACATGAAATTTAGAAATTCCCTAAATGTTCATATTCTCTGATTAATATAATTCATTCACTGCTTATAAAAAGTAAATTATTTTAGTGAAATAATATTTAAACAGTCATATCATTTTATTATATGTATTTTCATTTCTGTGAGTCTGTCAAGTATTACATTGCTGATTAGACAAGGAAATCTCATTGAGACTGAAGTCACTTGGTGCTTTGATATTTACATAATACATTTTTTAAATGTGGTCAATTTTACATGTTTTCCAATGTTTCTTGGTGTATGGCTGTAAGCACTGCTTAACCAATTAGCTTTCACATATCTGTGACCAAAATACCCAGCAAGAACAACTTTTATTGTTCTCAATTTATTGGGCTCATGGTTTCAGAGGTCTCAGTCCATAGGGCCAGCTCTGAGCATAAACCCTGGAGGTGGAGGCAGTAGCAGAGCACATGACGGAGGGATGTGACATCACAGTAGCCAAAAGCTGAGAGAGACAGAGAGAGAGAGAGAGACGGAGGGGGACTGCAAACATATATAGTCCCCAAGACTACACCCTCAATGGCCCACCTTCTCCAGCCATTCTCCACCGCTGAACCTTTTTGCCTTGGGCACATGCCTTCAAGACATGAGTTTTTGGTGTATTTTAAACCCAAACTATAACAATCTTACACCATCCCTTAACTTATATAAACTTTTCATAATTTGGTTCCATTCTTAGTCTGTATAGTTGGTTCTCCATATCGGTGGGTTCCACATCCCTGCTTTCAAGCAATTATGGATCAAAAATATTCAGAAAAAAATTGTGTCTGAACTCAATATGGACAGACATTTTTCATTGTCATTATTCCCTAAATAATACCTCATAACTGTTTATATAGCTTTTTCATTGTATTTGGTATTCTGAGTAATACAGAGATGCTTTAAAGTATATAGGAGAATGTGACTAGGTTATAATGCAAATATTTTATCATTTTATATAGGAGTCTTGAATGGCAGTGAATTCTGATATCTGTGAGGGTCCTGGAAGCAATTTCTTATGGATACCAAGGAATTACTGTACTTCTTTTTCAGAAAATAATTTTATGACCCAAACTTTCTTATATATGCCTTAGTCATTCTTCTTTTAAACTTCAAGGAGGTTTCCCTAGATAGAGTAAATAAATTCCTGCTGACACTCTGTCTTTTCTGTAACTCCCTCTATAAATTTTCTTAGAGTACTTAATTTAAATTAAGGAGTACAATACTAAGTTGACATCTTGCAAAGGGCTCTGTTGAAATAACTTTATGCTGTGGGAATGGGAACATTATGTAAAAAGCAGAGGTCAAGGGGACATTTTATTTCTCTTTGATATGGTGAGGTGAGTCCTGATTTTACCTAGCATCTCCTTTCATGTACATACAGTGGTCTTTCGTTAATTTAAATAGGTGATTCACATGTGGGCAAAGGACAACCCATGGATATTTATAACTTTATATTCTATTATTAAAGATATTGACAAAATAGGCTTTTGCTAAAGGGAAAACAGATAATACAAGAAAGCTGGGAGATAAGAGGAATGAGTTAGTGGAGAGATTTAAAAAGTAAAGTAGGTCATTGAAACAAGCAGAAAATATGCATTTTTTAAATAAAATGAAGCAATTCTGAAAAGATATACTGTAGCCAGTGATTTTTAAATAGTATTCTATTAAGACTCAAAAATCATGAAATGCTATTTATAGAGTGAGCCATTACATGATTTGGGGAAAAAAATGTCCTCTCTAGTAAGTGTGAAAAACTGATAAGAAACCTTGTCTAAAGGGAGAATCCATTTTAACAGGACCCACATAAGGTCATTGCGTGGAACTGGTGAGAAAGGCAAAAATATTGCCCAGAATCAAGTAGAAATAGTTTTGAATAAACTACTTTGAATAAAATAATGCCATATTTAAAACAAATCTAAAAATATCTCCATGCAGAGGATAGGCCTAAAAGAGGCACATAGAAAAAAGAATGTGAGGTTAACAAATTTGAGGCAATTGAATAATTTAGTGTTTCAGTGTTGTATATAATTACTGGTCTTTATAGTCAAAGGGATATAAACAGCTCAACTGCAAATTGGTCTTGTTAGAAGAGTATTTAGTACAAAAACCCTTTATCTACCATTCTCCATGCAGCCTCTTGTTCCCAACATTCATATGCAAAATTTTTCAAACTTATGAGTAGACCACTATTATTCATACATGCAATAATCTCTTCCTTTGAGAAACACTTCTTAATTCTCTCACCCCAAGTTACTCCATTTTTGTACTCTTCCTATTCTTCTAATATCTTAGAGTCTGAATTTGATGTCTTACTTTTCTTCCCTCTTCATATCTACTCCATCAGCAAGACAAGTATTACCTCTACAAAATTCCTCATAAGAAGACATTTCTCCATCATCACTGGCACTACTCAAAAATCCTCTTCTCAGACAATTGCAGAGCCTGTTTCCGGTCTCTGTCCTTGTCTTCCAATACCACATATTAAATAATTTCATGGCTTTCCATTGAACTGAAAATGCAATTTAAACTTCTCTATCAGTTGCACAAATCTTGCAGGAGATGGCTCTTCATCTCTTCTAACTTTCCCATGGACCCCCATTCCTATATTCTACCACCTACTGCACTTTAGTTGCACTGGTTTATTTTCTGTCCTACAAATCATCTTTAAATTTTTTTTTAGTCTTTCCATGGTTGATTTCTTCTAGTCTTTTTATTGTCTGTTCCCTTCTGCTCCAGGTGCTCTGGTATAATTTTAAAAGTCGCTTCCTCGGGAGAACCTTTATGAACTGCTCTTTCTAAACAACTAAGGAAATAACTTGCTTCTTTGACTCTAGTACGGCACTGTCCAGGGCAAGTGTGTGGAAAGAGGAAATAGGTTGCTACCCAGGGTAACACATTACCACAACCTTGGAGGTTTAAAACAAAGGGAATTTATTCTTCATGGCTCTGGAAGGCAGAAGGCTGAAATCAAGGTGTTGGCAAGGCTGTGCTCCATTGGAAGACGATAGTGTGGAAACCTGCTCGTCTTCTCTAGCTTCTGGTGGTACCAGGTGTTGCGTAATTTACGGCAGACTAATTCCAGTCTCTGCCTCCATATTAATATAACCTTCTCCCTTGTGTCTCTGTGTGTCTTCTTTTCTGGGTCTTATAAGGATGCTCATTATTTTATTTAGGGCACCCTAATGTGGAATGTTCTTTACTCAAGACCCTTACCTTAATTACATCTGCAAATAAAATAATTTCTAATGAGGTTACATTGTGAAGTTTGAAGCAGAATCAGAGGGTCCACCATTCAACCCACTCTAAATTAAATTGGTGGCAATTTAATGGCAAGCAAAACCCCTGAAATATGGTAGAAACACACCTAATTTCCCAGGAATGAGCTTCTTGACATAGCAGACATTCACAGATACTAGAGGTAAAGTCAAACCACAGCACTAATGAGTTTGGTGTTGCTTTAATAATAAAAATCATTAATAAGCATTTGAAGGGAAATAGTGATTTTCTTTCCTAAGAGATTTGTGTATGCAGGGAATTCCATAGTTTCATGGTTGACAAGAAAACAAGCATTTCAACTAGAAATGTGACAATAGCACTGCTAGTTATTAGTTGTGTCAATTTGGACAAATTTTAATTTTCACTTTTTAAAAGTAAGATGCTAATCTTTGTCTCCTAGGTTTTTCTAACAATTAAACCAGGAATCTTAAAGATACTTAAGTGGTAGAAAGGATATGACTACCTTAAACCTAAAGAAAAGATGCATGGTTTATAGGTGGCTCTACCAAATATGTAAAAACAGAAAAAAAGATAGAAGTGACATATAATCCTTATAGTAGGCAAATTATTAGTACTAATGGACAGGGTGATAGTAGTTGATTTGTTAAACTGTATGCTATGTTTTGGGCTTTGTGCTATGAGGACTTTTCACAATGTTATGTATAACCAAATAGATTGGCTACCTGGCTTCCAGTTTAAAATGCTAAATAATGGATGGTCCACAGTAAAGATTGGGAAAAAAAAACATTGCAGCAATATATATGGGTTATGGTACAATGTACTAACATGTCAGTTTTTTATATACATGCTGACTGCAATTGAAATACCATCAAAAAGCAGATGAATGGCTTTGTTGACCAAATAACCAGGCATGTGAATGTCAACTCAGCAACTTTGAGGGCAGGCTTGGCACAATGGGCACAGAAAAGAACTTCAGCCACATGGGAAAAACCATCAGCTGATCCTCATGTTCTTGAGGCTGTGTTCTTAGCTTCTGAGCTGACTGGAAAGAACCCAACTCAATAGCTGAGGCCAGTTTCTCTCTGTCTCTTTTAGGTCAGTTAGGATGAGACATTTGATCCCTGGTCAGGCAGGGACAACAACCCCTTGCCAGCCCAAAGCAACTATAGAAGATGGACTTTACCCCTTAGCAACCCTTAAGATTAAGGGATCAAAGACTGGGGTGGGGGAGGGAATGCTGTAGGATAGAAGAAATAAATAGGTAGAAAGGAGACATAAGGGAGAATAAGGAAAATGTAGCTTTAATATGGAAGCCTGTGACAGGGCCTGTTAAACCCAAAAGTCCCTGAGGATTTTACAAGAGGCCCTGACCACTGTTGACCATCCTTAGGGTGGTATCTGTTTATCAGACAACAGACCACACAAAAGAGGCATCTCTTTGGGGCACTACTCAAGAGAGCAATCTCCCCAACACTGTTGGTTGTCCTTGACAGTGCAGATCAGGACAAAGAACACCCTAAATCACCTTGTAAGTACTGGAGGTCATCCTCACATGCCTCCTGCCCACCCCTCATCAAAGTCCCCTAAAAAGGAAGAGTCCTGCACTCCAAAGGGTTGCTCTCTCCCTCTGGAGATGGCCACATTCTCCCTTGAATGTGTATTTCCTACTTTCCTAAATAAAGCTCTATGTCTCTGAAAAAAACAATACAAAAACTAGAAATGTCTGAAAGAACTAAATATAATGCCTGGTGTTTGTAAAACACTCAATAGTTGCATCTCAATATTTCTCCTTTGGATAGTGAACAAATTCAATTCTATGACCAAAGAAAATATTGCCTAATATAATTTAAATACATGCCTTTTATTTGATCAATACATTTATTTTTACTCTATATTCCTAAATCATTTTTAAAAACTATCATGATCAAAATGGAAATAATGTAATACTTCTTTTCATTATTTTCTAATCTTTATAAATAACAGTATAAAATCATTTCTATATTTCTTTTATAAGCACGGACAACCCTGATGCTTACTTCTATTGTATATATACATAATAACTTCCCCATTTCCACCAGATACATTCATTTAACTGTTTTGGGTTTCAGCCTATTTTAAAAGAAAATATCTTTTGTAACCTCTTCTGAAGAAATCATCGAAATTGTATTTTCAAGGTACTTCAAACTTTTATAAAGTGCTTTCACATACATTTTCCATCTCATCAATTATTTACCCAATAAACCAACAGACATTACATTTGCTAGTGTTCCTGAACTAAGCCACATGCTAGGATGAAGAACTAAGATTATCCCCAGTAATTAGAGAGCACAGTAATGGAGTGTGGTAAATGCTACAATGGGTTCATATGCCCAGCACTATGGTAAGTTAAAGGTAGGTCAAATTGTTCAGATTTTAATGCAGGACATTGTGAGTTAAAAGGGCACTGGAATCAAATTTCTATTTTTTTAAGTACATGGAAATTACAAATAAGGGGAGAAGGGAAATCTGGGGAGCAGGAACAGCTGTTGTAAAAGATTGGAGGCTTAGTATGATTGGAGTCGGGGTTTGAGGGAGATGGGTAGTATGGATTAAGGATACAGAAAAAGCAAGAAACATATACTTAGCTGGGCAGGTGGTGCACACCTGTAGTCCCAGCACTTGGGAGACTGAAACAGGAGGATCTGCAGGTTCACAGCCAGCCTCAGAAACTTAGCTAGGACCTCTGCAACTTAGTGAGACCCTGCTTCCAAATTAAAAAAAATAAAATAAAGTAGGGCTGGGGTATAGCTCAGAGGTAGAATGCCCCTGGGTCCAATCCCCAGTACAAAACACACACACACACACCCCAAAACAAAGAAAACAAACACAAAAACATATTCTAGAGGTCTGGAAAGTCATCCTGTAGGACATAGACTTAATTATTAAGCTAATGGAAAACCACTGAAGAATAGTAGCCTGTGACATGATTTTAATTATATTTTAGAAAGCAGCAAAACATAAGTTAGAAACGAACTGAAGAGGACACACAGGGGAGGTGGTGGAAGCACAGGCCCTTCCTTGAGAGGTATCAGATGGGTTTCTTTGATCTTCACCTTATCAGTGAGGTTGAAGTAAGGGGAATAGCATGAAGTAACTGATTAATAGTTGGCATCCAGTCTGATTTCATTTCTCAATGAATTTGAGAGATATGCTTCAGTTCATTTGATGAATAATTATGTACTGTCTAAATAGAGCCCTTCCTAATTTACAGTAACAGTTTTGATCATGTTGTCTTTGAAGAAAATTTTTATTTTCAGGTCCAGAATCCCTGAAGAGAGTTTGAAGTTAAGTCTTTAGGTTCAATTATTGTCTCTGTTTCTTTTCTTCTTTTTTTTTCAGTTATCAATACTCAGTAGGAAATTATCCCCAAACTTTAATGCCTTAAAACAATGATATATTCTTTCTCACATTCTCTCGGAAGTCTGGGTTCATCTGGGTGGATCTTCTCCTCTATGCAGTGTTGTATGGGGCCACGCTTGAGGTTGCCTTTACATGGTACCTCAGGTGGAAACCCGACATCCAAAACTTATTCATCTTACATGTTCTGGCCCTCTTATGGGGGAGGTGTAATGGTTGTGGTCAGCTGTGCCTTTCTTCAGCAAGTAGTTAGACTTCTGTCATGGTGACCCGGGACTGGAAGATCGAAATTGAAAACATGCAGGCTTCGCAAGAGCTAGGCCCAGAACTGACTCTCGTGCACTTCTGCTGCCTTCTATTGGAAAGAGCGAGTCCTGCACACTACCCACATTCAAGGAGGAGAAATGGATTTCACCTCTTCATGGGAGGAATGGCATGTGTATACAAAGATGAAAGAAGACAATTTAGCGGATTGAATTGTTGGAGCTGACCTACTTTTTAGCTCATCTCTGAAAATAGATATTCTCTTTAATGATTTTCTTCTTTGAAATATATAGTATCAATTTAAGGACATGTAATAACATGCAGATGTTTATAGAGCAGTTTGCTGTTTAGAATGACTACTTAATATAGGTATATCAAGAATTTTCAGTGTTTTCTTTATATATTCCTGGAAGATATTTGGAGACATATGGTTTAGATATCTGTGCGAATACATTAAGTGTGTATGCCATTTAGTGTATCTTCTTCACTTTCATAGTGACGATAAAATTTCATGAGCTAGAAATTCTTTTGCTATAAGACATAAATTTTATAACCATCCTGTGCAGGAAGAAAAATCTCCTTATAGTATAATATTTTACAATTACAAACCTTAATAAGAGTGGTTTATATGTCTGCTCAGCACATAGGCTGGTCAGTGTTAGAAAATGGTAGATGGATTAGATAAAACAAATGATGAAATACAAAGTCATTAATTTTGTGAGGTCAATAAGGAATCCTCCCTAATACAGAAAATTTTTTTATCTGTTTTGCTTGGAGGGTAGGATCTATAGACACCACTCTTAACTGCTACATGTGCCTCGTGCTGTTCTTCAGTGTTTAACATACCTCACAGCACACTGAGGTACCCACAGTGGTTTTCCTCATTTTACAGCAAAGCATACAAAGGCATAGGGAGCTCAAGCGAACTAGCGACAGTATTCAGGAGCTGAAATTAACAAGTACGTTAACAATTAAGCAGAATACATTGATTTGAAACAATCAGAACTATAAATTAATTGCATATTGTTTGAGAATCTTAAATGAATGCATTTTAATTGATAAACACATGGAAAACTCTGCATGATACACGTAAGCCTACAATTGAAGAAGATGAATTTTTACTACAGCTAAGCCCTAATAAGATAAAAACAAGCAAAATATAACAAACGAAAAGTATCTCTTCAAGTGTTCCATGGCTAATTCTTTTTTTTCAGTTTAATATCTTTTGTATTAAGAAAAGTAAACCATTTTTAACTGAAAATAAAAGCAACCTGGATGTAGCCCCTCTTCCTTTCTCTCTCTCTCTCTCTCTCTCTCTCTCTCTCTCTCTCTCTCACACACACACACACACACACACACACGAACACACACTTGCTGCCCCAATCACCAGGGTTGATTTTGTCATTCCTGAATAATCAATATATTTCCTTCCATCTTTTCCAAAAGCTGTGTGCCTGGTAAAGGAAAGCATCTTCACTTTTAGAATGATTTCACATTTTATTAGGAAGCTACACTAAATGTTTAACAGTGAGGGTTGTGGGTTCAGATTGCCTCTGTTTGATACATGGTTCTACTACCATACATAAGGCTGTATTATCTTTTTTTTTTTTTTTTTTGCGGTACTGGGGATGGAACCCAGGGGCGTTCTACCTCCGAGCTACACCCCAGCCCAATTTTTTATACTTTATTTTGAAACCGGGTCTCAGGAAGTTGCGGAGGGCCTAAGTAGCTGAGGTTGGCCACGAACCTGGATCCTCCAGTCTCAGCCTGCCAAGTACTAGGATTACAAGCGTGCGCCACCACGCCCGGCTTAAAGCTGTATTATCTCGAAAAATTAAGTAAACTCTCTGTGTCCCTTTCCTTTCCTGAAAAGTGAAGATAACAATAGCAGGTATCTCACTGTGCTGGGATGCTTCTCAAACTATTTATTTATTTATTTATATTTTGTATTTCTTTATGTATTTATGTATTTGTGTATGTATGTATATATGCATTTGTTTATTTATTTATTTATTTATTTATTTATTTATTTATTTTTGTGGTACTGGGGATTGAACCCAGGGACATTCTCCTTCTGAGCTACACCCCCAGTTCCTATTTGAGTTTTTTACTTTGAAACAGGATCTCTTTAAGTTGCTGAGGCTGGCTGCGAACCTGCGATCTTCCTGTGTCAATCTCCCAAGTTCTGGAACTACAGGCGAGTAAGTACCACCACTCAAACCCTTCAGGACTGGCACATGTATGGATTCATAATGGTCCCCATTCTCATTGATGACAAGTCAATATTCTGATGGAGATACCAAGAGTAGGCTAAGTATCCTTTATGAGTTTGGCATATTAAAATGACCTTGCTCTTCCTCTTTTCTGATTTCCTCAGTCCAGAGCCAGAGGCGACTGTCTTTCTCAGTTATGCTTACCTGGCCACCTTTGCTGTTTTCACTGAGCCCTGTAAGCCTGTAATCCATACAAAGCCCAAGCAAAGCGTTAACTGTGCTTGTCCACGATTTTTTTTTTTTTTTAATTTAGGAGGTGTTCACCCTTAGGACATTTGGTTATCTCCCCTCTACCAACTTCTGCCCTGCTTTGGGCTTTCAGCTACTCTTTATATGATGTAAGTGTTAAATATCTTTCCTCTTTATTTTCATCATCCTTTGAAGTACTCTTTATAAAAATGTTGTTTGCTTAACATGAAAGCTTATATCTTGACATTAAGTCTCAAATATATCTTCTTGCTAGCAGCCATCTGTCAGCAGGTTGGAGCTGGACTGTCACTACTGTTAAACTAAAATATACCTTCAGTGGTGCGAAAACCAATTCAAAGACAATTTATCTTTCACCTCCTTGATTCCCCTGCACAGCGTCACCTACAGAATTGTGTCCCCCAAAAGGCAATATCATCTGAGCTGTCACTCACAGGCTCGCTTTCCAAACCTTGCATGAAAGGAAGCCTGCGAGGGAATTTAGAAGTCCTTGTGATTTGTCTGCTGATCTGCCAAGGGCTCTAAACCTCCATTTTTTGGAATCATAAAAAGCCTGATTTTCACCTTTACATGCCTTTCAATGTACTGCTCCTTTCTGAAGTAAATAGTGACTCCGGGTCTAAAGGAAGAGCCACAGAGGTGTGGAAGGAGATAATAGCCAGACCAGTTATTATTAGCACCAGGTTACGATGTGTAGAGTAACAATAAGAAGGAAAAAATCATATTATTGCTGCTACAGTGAAGAAAAATAAGTGTCAAAAGGAAGTTAAGTTGGAAAATGCAGCCATGAAGGCCTTTCAGTTATTTTATTGATATAGAAATGTTTTCTCTGCTTTTTCCAGCTCAGTTGCTTTCTTGCAAAGATTTATTTATTTATATTTAATAGAAGCATTCGGGAAGTAAGACATGACAGGCAGCTGATGTCTGCAGGACTGTTTGATAGCTTGGGGTTTTGTAAAGTGTAGGGAGAAAGGGCGATTGAATTCAGAGTACCCCCAATATAATAATCTAGATGAATTCCACTGCCTGGAGTATATTCTGTCATGAAGAAGAATTGATGGAAAGCAAGTTAAATGCCATACATCACAAAATCTCAGTGTTTTTTCTGGTACCCCAAATTCTCTATAGAGGATAGAGAAAAGAATGCATGTTTGTATCCTTAAACCATAACAAAGCATAAAATCAGTAAATCACTATTCATTGTCATATTACTATAAATCATTTCATGATTTTCATGCTTTATGATTTTGTGGTATACTCCTCACAGACAATTTCTTGCTTTAAAACTTGATTAAAGATAGGGAATTGAATAACAGCTAGATTGAATGGTGTAAGGTGTAAGGTCACTCTAATAAGATGAGTAACAATGTAGAAATCAGACTGCATGAAGAAAAAAGGCTGGCCTGCCTATAATAAGGTGATTAGACATAAGGAACATCATTTTAAAAACATCTGATTTTCTTAGCACTTGTCAACTAGTTGTATCAGGAAAACATTTTTATTTGAATTAAACCATAAGAATTAGAGGAGCTGTTTGATTCCTTAGTTTTTAATTATCTTTTTAATTGATACTTCAGAATACTTTTCAAGCCTATTTATCTCACATTTATGGTTTAAGAAGCACGTGTATATTTCCTATCAGTTAAGAAATTAAAAGGAGAAAGGGGTTGAAAACTCAGGATGTTAATCTATCTGGAGAGGCTAATAACTAAATTGTGGAATTTTTAAAAGAAAAAATATAGAAAATATTTAAAATCTCAGATATTAGACTAAGGGTGGGAAATGCTAAGAAGATGGAATCATCCGAGACAAAAGTGAAAGGTCAGTAGAGGTAGAATATGGCAGAGAATGACTTATTAAAAATGAAATGTGAGGTTAACATATGTGTGTGGTATTATCTCAAAGACATGTATGGGGAAGGGGAGGGAGGGGCAGGACCCACAGGGAAGTGCTCCATGAGTTGTGTGCAGGTATAGTCCTATCACTCTATGCCTCAGTAAAATGTATAATTACAAAGCACCAATAAAAAATGAAATGGGAGCCGGGCGTGGTGGCGCATGCTTGTAATCCCAGTACTTTGGGAGGCAGAGACCTAAGGATCCGGGTTCGCGGCCAGCCTCAGCTCTCTTGCTCTCTCTCTCCCTGCCTCTCTCTCTCTCTCTCTCTCTCTCTCTCTCTCTCTCTCTCTCTCTCCTTAGTGAGGCCCTCCGCACCT
>PVJS01030497.1:5273-17274 GCA_004027185.1 Glis glis | reverse complement strand
TTACAAGCATGCGCCACCACACCCGGCTTAAAATATTTTCAAGATAAAATACCATCATCTCTGAGAAAATTCCTTGGCTAATTTTCTCTCATAGTATTCTAAGTCAGTGTTTCTCAGTTGTTTTAGTAGGGTACCTGCATCAGAATAAACTAGTGGTCTCACATTTTTAAATGCAGATTTTAGGCCATATACTTCATGATTCTTAGTTATTTTGGAATGAGACCTAGGTAATGTTTGTGCCCACTAAAATCTGAGACTACCTTAGGAAATACAAACAGTCCAATGTAATATAAGTAGGCGTTCATCACTTTTCTAAGAATATTTTACTTTCCCTCACCAAGTTTTTGACTAGTTTTAATAGCTGCCATTCTTCATCCAGAAGAAGCCCTCTGGGAAAAACTAATAATTGTACTTTCCAAATTTTACAGTATTATTTTAACAGTATAATTCTTGTTGGGAGTAGCACCCTGTCAGTTCTTAATACAAACATTGCAATTATTTGTTTCACCAGGACAAACCTAATACTCAAGAGCGCATGAGAGAGACTAAGTCACTCTTTTGTGTGTGTGTGTGGTACTGGGGATTGAACCCAGGCGCATTCTGTCTCTGAGCTATACCCCCAGCCCTATTTTATTTTTTTATATTGAAACAGGGTCTCACTAAGTTGCTGAGGGCCTCGCTAAGTTGCTGAGGCTAGCTTCAAACCTTCAATCCTCCTGTCTCAGCCTTCCAAATACTGGAATTACAGGTGTGTGCCACCATGCCTGGCTTAAGTCACTCTTGAAGACAGGGTTTTTTACCCTTTGTCTGCCTATAGATAGGAAAGTCATAGCAGTAAGTGATTTGGTGCCAGTCATCATGCCTTAAATCCTTTTTCTCAGCTTTCATTAAACCTTACCTATCTGGCTTATCTAGGGCAGGACTCTTGTTGGTCTATGAGTTTGGATCCTCGCTTATTTTCACAGGTTGTTGTTATCCACCTTTATAGGTTAAATCCTCATTAAAACTGATTGTACTCACAGCATCTGAATATATTTCATTAGGAACTGATTCATTGACTCAGGTTTGAATTCTTAAGTTACTGGAGACAAGCAAGTTGGAAGAAACACATTTAAGGAGCTGGGTGTGGTGGCGCACACCTGTAATTCTAGTTCTTGGGAGGCTGAGACAGGAGGATCGTAGGTTCACATCATCAGCAATTTAGCGAGGCCCTCTGCAACTTAGTGAGACCCTGTTTCAAAATAAAAAATAAAATTGGGCTGGGGTTGTAGCTCAGAGACAGAATACCCCTGGGTTCAATCCCCAATACTACACACACACACACACACACACACACACACACACACACACACACACAAAACACAAAACACATTTTAGTAAGAAAGTTTAAGAAAAATAGTCTTTCAGCCTTACTATAGGTGGTTAGACTAGAGTTTATATTCCACATCCTTCATTGAAAAGCCGTGAGTGCAGCTGACCTAATAATGTTGGGGAGAATCTTCCAGCAAAACTCGAAATTCTGAATTGCTAAGTGATATTTGCAATTTCTTCTCAGAAGTAGTTAAAAAGGAAATAAAACTTTTGAGACTGAAAGCAAGATCTGGTTTTGTGTATAAAATAGGTTAAAATTTTTAAACTTAGTTTTCTTTAAAATAAATAATATCCTGACTCATAATAAAAGTTGCAAAACTTTTCTTTTTCTTTTTTTTTTTTTATTTTGGTACTGGGGATTGAACCTAGGGGCATTCTACCTCTGAGCAACACCCCCAGCCCTATTTTTGTATTCTTTATTTTGAAACAGGAGACAGGGCCTAAGTAGCTGAGGCTGACCTCGAACCTGGGATCCTCTTGTCTCAGCCTCCCAAGTACTGGGATTACAAGTGTGTACTGCCATGCCTGGCTCCCCCACCCCTATTTTATTTTTTATTTTCAAACAGGGTCTCACTAGGTTGCCAAAGGTCTCGCTACATTGCTGAGGCTAACTTCAAACCTGCAATCCTCTTGTCTCAGCCTCCCAAGTTTGGGGGTTACAGGTGTTGCAAAGTTTTTAATGTTAAAGCATAAAAATAATCAATTTCTGATACAATAAAGGTTAATGGAGTATTAATCAGAAGAGACCGTAGATTTCATTTTACTCTAGTGACTATTTACTTCACATGTAAAATGTGAAATATTTTGCCAAATTATTAGAAATCATATGGAAAGAAAAGTTTAACTCATTTGTTTTTATCACAGTATATTGTTTTTAGAACCAAGCAAAACAAGGATACAAGAACTAAACACCGTAAGACTGGAATAGTGCAGCTGAATCGTTGAACTAATGTAGACGCGATGCTATGAATGACAACCAGACAAAACATGAAGATTGATTCATTTTTCTAATTCTGTTTATAGGAGCATATCTATGCAGTTCATGCTTAGATTATAAAATGAAACTGCAAATATTTTAGGGGAGAAAATATAGGAAAAAATACCTAAGTACAGTAATAGTTCATTCACCTGTGACATTGATGGGTTATTAACTTGAATCAGTTAATTTTTCAGGCAACTGAGGCAAATCCATTTAATCATCAAATTTAACAGTTTAGTAATTAAATGTACTTTCTACTTCATTTTTCTAAAACATGTAGAGTATAATTTAACCCTTTCTTCCTCATCTTTAAGAATATCAGCTTCTATCACTGGGCAATAAATTCACCCTTGGGGCCTACTGAGATATATAATGTCACATGCCCTGTTACAGGGTAACTTTACGTGGCTATACTTTTTGAGTTATGTCTGTTTTTCACAGTTTCTCTATCTTCCCCTGTAATCAGCTGTCACTCTTGCCGCTGTCTTGTGTGCCTGCCTCCTGCAATAGGCCCCTAATTTGCTGCTTCTAATCTGCTGTGGACTGAGAAACCAGATTGCCAAGCTTGCTAGAATTGTGTCTAAAATAAGAGTAAGTAGACTGAAACAAGGCTGAGGGCTGCTCTGTCAGTAAAGTGCATGGACTTTATGATACCTGTTTGGCTGCTTAGCATCTTTTGTTTGCCTCTTAGTTCTTTACTAAGAACTTGCTAAAAACGCTTGGTTGAATATGTGATTGCCATATATTTGATGTATTAATTCAGTTTTAATGTATTGATGTTTTCTAGGACTCTTCATTAATGAATTCAACTGTAAAAGCAAATTTGACTATTATCTGTGTATAAATCATTGTGTATATGTCAGGAAAATGTTATCTATTTTGTTCTTATTAATTAATGGATTAAAACTCATGGCATTGTTAATGCAACTTTAACACTGTTCACCAAGATATATTCTAGAGCTACTGGTTTAAGACTAAACATGACTAATTGAGTAAGAACTGACTAACTTGACTGAGGAATGAGTCATTCCAGCTATCCCAGTTTTCTACTGAGCTTTAATTTCTCTCAGCATTAACATCTATTGGAATAATTTCTGAAAGCAATCTTTATAAAACTTATATACATTGCTAGCTTTTAAGTAATATGTGAAATACACTTTAATCTTGTTTATATTAAAATGATTGTTTTAACATTAATTAGTATACTCCAATAGACTAAACACTGAGCATTATTTGTCCTTGTACTAAATAACCCTATTCTGCTGCACCTGTTTTAGTTTCCATGTCTATGTTTTTAATAGTTGTTCTGATTCCTCCATTTATATTACTGCTTGCTTAAATGTGCTTATAGCAAAAGCCTTTCTCCGCCTTTATAATGTGTCTCTGATCTGCTTTGTTTTTGGAGACCAGGATACTAATGTAGTTAGAACTGAGTATAGACTGAGAGTCAATAGATGTAGAGCGAAGACCTGCAGAAGTGGATTACACTTAAGTGCATGGGTTTTTGTGACACCTGAAGTCACTGTATTAAATACCTGCTCTCAGAAGAGTTTTTATCATACAAGAAGAACCATTTTGTTTCCATACTTTATTTTCTTTACTTTCTCCAGAGTTAGTTCTATACTATAATTCTTTGGCTCTGATTAAAACCAGTCCATTTGGTTAGTGTTTTCTATCGTATTTTCTATTTGAATTGGATGCCACATGCCGTTAAGAATTTCTTTGGTTTTTTCTTTTTTCCAAGAGAAGCGCATCTTATTTCCAAGACATGAAGCAGATTAAGCACTGTAAAATTAAAAAAAAAAAACATTATTGATATCACAGAAACCTAAGAAGTAATAAGGTTTATAGGCTGTAGGCATTTATACTACAAAGAATTTATTGTTTGATATGCTACTTTTTTCAAACAGTGTCTTTATTTTCATTCAACTAAAGGAAATGTATGTTAAAAGCTTACCAAAAGTTATTAATGTTTGATCTAGTGATATTGACAGATATTTGAATTACTGAATTCTCACTGATACTCTAATATTTGGCATCTTTAAATTATCATTTCATGTGTGAAATAATCAAGCAGGATGACATTTCTCTCTTGAGCAGAATAAAACATGAAATTGGCATGTCTTATTTGGAAGCAGAATTCATATCTGTCTAGAAGTCTCCTAGCATCGATTTTTTACTAACATGCTATGTTTTAGTAACCATATGTTGACTCGTTTTTCCATCACATAGAGTGATTGGTAAATCAATTTATTTTATGACCATGCTTCACAGGTCAATTTTCAGCTATCTGTGCCTATGGAAGGGAGTTATGATATAATAGTCATGACTAAAATAGTTATATTATAGCCAGGCATGTTGGTGCACACCTGTAATCCTAGTACTTGAGAGGCTACAGGATCACAAGGTCGAAGCCAGCCTCAGCAACTTAGCGAGACTCTCGGCAACTTAGTGAGCCTGTTTCCAAATAAAAAATAAAATAGAGCTGGGAGTGTAGCTTGGAGGTAAAATGCTCCTGGATTCAGTCCTCAGCACCACCACCAAAAAAAAAAAAAAAAAAAAAAATGAAGGTCCAAACCAGTTTCTTGAGTTGAGACTGCCATTGCAGGAGAGCTAGTCAGGATGCCGAGCCCGGGTTGGTGCTACAAGGAGAAAGTGTCTCTCTGAGTATAGTTGTGAGAGCAGAATGATTCTACTTAGAGTAATTGTTGTAAACCAAACAGGAGGAATTGATGCCAGGCCTCACAGAGAAGTTTAGCAGGAATTAGGAAGAAGCAATTTCATGCATGTCTTAAAAATGTGTGATAAATTTAAATGCAAATGCTGTACATTTTCATCTATTTCAGTCTGTCAGCAATGAAATTAGTTTTATCCCTATGGACTGAAATTGATTTAGCAACATGTTATTGCAGTAGAATGGTGTTTAAGCTATATAGACTTCAGACTACTATCTTTAAAAATGAGTATAGTCTATGAAATATGGTTTTAGAAACCATATTTCATTTATAGAGTAAGAGTTTCTTAAAGTAAAGGATAATTTTACTATTTTAGGCTTTACTTTCTCAGTTTTATAACATTTCTTAAATGTCAGCTACCCACAAACGAGTTTAATATTGAAAATTTTTTTCTAAAGCACGTCTCTTGTAAGTTTTTTCTTTTATAATATCCTAAACAATTACATGTCCTTTTTTCTCCTTCCCAATTAAATTCTTAAGGAAATTAACTCCATTTCTAAATCATAGTATTCTTCTGCACTTTTATCACACCAGTTTGTACCTTCTGTTCGTATTATGACTGAAATAATGCTTACTCAGACACAGTTCTAGCATATGATAATATATAGAAGACTCCGGAAATGTCATTCCCACCCCTTAAAGGTTGGCACAGCCCCGGAGGTCCATATGGGTGAAAAGCCCAGAAGTCGACCTGAGCTGAAAGCACTCCCCAGGATTATGGTTTTGTTTGGGTTTGTTCTAGGTATGGTCCCAGGGATCCCAGATCAAACCAGGCCCCTGGGCCTATCCTAGAACCAACCTAAACTCGCGCATCATTCCTGCAACGGCAAGAGTGTGAAGACTGAAGATCCCTGAGGCTGCCCCGACGCCCTGTCACCAAGATCCACAGCGTTTGTACGTGTGCCTGCCTTTTAGTAAGGATTGGTCGATTAAGCCTTCTACTAGAGGAATGATGTTTGGTAACACCATAAAATCTCTGCTGACTTTCACCGTATAGTAATTTCCCATCATAGAAATTCTCTATTAATTACCTGTAAGGAGAGTCATTCTTGTGATTTTTATTATGTTTATTAAACTATTTTTAGCAGGAGTAACTTAGCCACAAAAAAAAGAAAAAAATCAACTCATGCCCTCAAATAGCTTCCCCCCCAAATTCTTAAACAGTTTTTACTCAACAATAGTTTTTCAGTCTCATTTAACTGAATAGTAACTGTTTAGTTTCTGAAGGGCATCTAGTCTTTGCTTTCTGTCACCAATGCTAAGTGATTTTAAACACTTGTTTCTGTAGACTAATACCTTTTTCGTTTAATCTATTATTAAATGTCACATTTCAGAGTTCACTTTGATTGTTAAAACAGGTTAGGGCGCCGGGCGTGGTGGCACACACTTGTAGTCCCAGTACTTGGGAGGCTGAGACAGGAGGATCGCAAGCTCATGGCCAGCCTCAGCTACTTAGTGAGGCCCTCCGCAACTTAGTGAGACCCTGTTTCAAAATAAAGAATAAAAAATAGGGCTGGGGGTGTAGCTCAGAGGTAGAATGCCCCTGGGTTCCATCCCCAATACCGCAAAAAAAAAAAAAAAAAAAAAAAACCAGGTTAGGGTGATATTGTAGAAATGGGTTAAGGCCTCACATTTTACATCAGTATTTTGCAGAAGTTTTTTAGTAAGTTATTTTGGTTCCTCGCTGCTCTGGATTTTAATATATTCTGACCTAATAAATTCTTCACATGGCCTCATATTGCTACAGTCACATACATGTTTTTTTGTTGAATTTGGAAGGCAGGATTCTGAAAAGGCATGCAAGGACCCCAAATCCAAACATTATGGGGCACAATGAAAATAGATACTTTTGGTAATGCTGGCTTCTGCCGTAGGTTTAGAACATGTTTTAAAAATTGCAAGCTGGGCGTGGTGGCGCACGCTTGTAATCCCAGTACTTTGGGAGGCGGAGACCGGAGGATCCGGGTTCGCGGCCAACCTCAGCTCTCGCTCTCTCCCTCTCTCTCTCTCTCTCTCTCTCTCTCTCTCCTTAGTGAGGCCCTCCGCAACTTCCTGAGACCCAATTTCAAAATAAAGCATAAAAAATAGTGCCGGGGGCGTAGCATGGAGGTAGAACGCCCCTGCGTTCAATCCCCGGTACCGCAAAAAAAAAAAAAAAAAAAAAAATTGCAGACTAATCAGAAACACTGGTGAAAGAAACTCAAAGCTGTGCTGTTCCTCCACGCTTTAGCACGCCAGCAGAGTTAGGTCAATAAGCCTGGTATGGTGGCGCACTCCTGTAATCCCAGTATGTGGGAGACTGAGACAGGAGAATCGCAGGTTTGAGGCCAGCCTCAGCAACAGTGAGACTCTCAGCAACCTAGTGAGTCTCTGTTTCAAAATTAAAAATAAAAAGGGCTGGAGGTGTAGCTCAGAGGTAAAATGCACCTGGGTTAAATCCCCAGTACCCCTCCCTCCAAAATTAGGTCTGTAAGTTATCCTTTAAACTAGGACTGGAGCCTAGTTGGGCTCCTCTGATAACTCAGCCATGGAAATTGTTTTACACTGTATTCATCCCATAGACGCTATGGTTTTTGCCTTTTAAATCTGGTGTTTACATTTCTCTCTCAATGTTTTCTCTTCTGCAAAGTGTTTTCCTGTGTCAGTATACTCATCTGGGAGCGTAGTTAACTGTCTGTGTGTGTGTGGGGGGGGGGTACTGGGGATTGAACCCAGGAGCATTCTACCTCCAAGCTACTCAGCCCTTTTTATTTTTTGTTTTGAAACAAGGTCTCACTAGGTTGCTAAGAGTCTCACTACATTGCTGAGGCTGTCATCAAACCTGCAATCCTCCTGTCTCAGCCTCCCAAGTACTAGAATGACAGGTATGTACTACCATGCACTGCTAGTTAACTGTCGTTTTTTATATAGCCTGAAATGAATGTGAATCCATCTTGGGTTTATATACAGTATGTATTGTCAATATTTGGGGGACCCTTATGCTCTCTTTTAACATTGTTAATTATGAATACTAAAACAGGAGTGTGGGCAGTTTAAAGAGTTAAGGTTTGTTTACATAGTAAGTTGTTTTTTGTGGGTTTTTTTGTGGCACTGGGGCATTCTACCTCCTAGCTATACCCCCAACCCTATTTTATTTTTTTTATTATGAAACAGGGTCTTGCTAGGTTGATGAGAGTCTTACAGCTTGCTGAGGCTGTCCTCGAACCTGCAATTCTCCTGTCTCAGCCTCCCAAATTCTGGGATTATAGGCATTGTACCACCACACCTGGCCTTATTTTATTTTTATTTTGAAACAGGGTCTCACTAGGTTGGTGGGAATCTCACTACTTGCTGAGGCTGTTCTGGAACCTGTGATCCTCCTGTTTCAGCCTCCCAAATACTGGGATTACAGGCATGCACTACCGTAATGTGTGGCTACATAGTAAGTTTTTTAAAGTCAGCCCTTGGAGCTGATGGTGTAGCTCAGCGGTAGAGTGCTTGCCTAGCATGTGTAAGACCTTGGGTTCAATCCCAACACCATCAAAGGTGGGGGGAAGAAAGAGTATCATTTGAGAATATTCTTTCAGAGATATTTTATTTATTTTTGGTACTGGGGATTGAACCCAAGGGACATTCTACCTCTGAGCTACACCCCCAGACCTATTTTTTTTTATTTTGAAACAGGGTTTCACTAAGTTAGAGGGGGCCTCACTAAGTTCCTGAGACTAGCCTTGAACCTGCGATTCTCCTGCCTCAGCCTTCCAAGTACTTGGATGACAAGCGTGTGCCACCACACTCAACTATTCAGAGATATTTTAATTTTAACTTTCTGACCATTTGTATTTTATATATTAGAACTGTTCATTTCCTACCCTAAGACTTGAAATTATAATCTTGGGCAAGGGGGCAGCTGGAGACCCTTTTTAAAAAATTGTGATAAAAACACATACCATACTGCTACCATCTTTAACCATTTTCAAGTGTACAGCTCAGACACTCAAGTATTTTCACATTGTAGTGAAACAGATCTCCAGAACCTTTTCATCTTGCAAGTCTGAAACTCATACCCATTAAAGTAACAGCGCCCCTCTTCCTCTCCCCAGAGCCCCTGGCAACTGTCATTTGACTTTCTGTTATATCCCCAAGGTTCTTCCATACTCTAGCATGTAACAGGATTTCCTTCTTCTTTACAGTTGAGGAATCTGTGTATTTACCACATTTTGTTGATGTTCATCTGTTGGTGGACATTTGAGTGGCTTCTACCTTTTGGCTCTTATGAATATTGCTGCTATGAATCTGGGTGTGCAAATACCTTTTATTTTGAACACAGCATTTATTAATGACTTCTTTTATCACATCAGTTTTTAGTCAACTATTTTAAAGAATTTTATAAGAACCCAACTGTAGGTTTGTATATGTCTGTATTATTTCTCCTAAGCTTAAAAAGGTCTCTAATAAAATCTGTACTTCCTTACATCATTTTTGTGTGTACCTTTTTATTTACTTCTTTATTTCTGAAAAAAAAATTTTTTTTTTTGCTGTACTGCGGATTGAACCCAGGGCCATTCTACCTCCGAGCTACACCCCTAGCCCTATTTTTTATTCTTTATTTTGAAACAAGGTCTCACTAAGTTGCGGAGGGCCTCACTAAGTAGCTGAGCCTGGCTGCAAACCTGCGATCCTTCTATCTCAGCCTCCCAAGTACTGGGATTACAAGCGTGCGCCACCACACCCGGCTTTGAAATTGTTTTTAGAGAAGGGTTTTCACTATATTGCCTCCAACTTCTGGGCTCAAGCAATCCTCCTGCCTCTACCTTTATTTATTATTTTATTTTATTTTATTTTGTTTTTGTGGTACTGGGGATTGAACCCAGGGCATTCTATCTCCGACCTACACCCCCAACCCTTTTTATTTTATTATTTGGAAACAGGGTCTCACAAAGTTGCTAACAGCCTCACTAAGTTGCTGAGGCTGGCTTCAAACCTGCAATCCTCCTGTCTCAGCCTCCCAAGTACTGGGATTACAAGCGTGCGCCACCACGCCCGGCTTGAACCTTTTTTATTCTTCTGTTTGAAATGTGGATTAATAGTTAGAAGGAAAAATTTTTTTTATCTTCTGTCCCTGTTTTCTTCTGTTATAGTATTTTTAGCATTAAATATACAGGGAAAAAAATGGCAATTATCTGAGGAAGCCTTTCCCTCATTAGCCCAACTTTTGTTTGTTCATTTAATGCCTTGCATGATTGTTTAGCAGCGTGGAAACAGCAACTTAAGACTGCCATTTCTCCATTTCCATTGGATGCGTTCTAAGCAATTATATCTGTTGACTGATAGAACCTCCCTGAAAGAAGACATCAGGAAGGAAGTTAACATTCAGCAGATCATTCTTTGATGGGTGGGTCCAATGAGTGACTGATTTGAACCTTTCCAGGCTTACCTATACCCTTGGGAACATTCCTGGGATCCCCAAAATGGCTCTGTAGACTACCTGCTGGTTACAGAGAAAGTGGTCTTCCTTGAACTGAAGTGTGTGTGTGTGTGTGTGTGTGTGTGTGTGTGTTACTGGGGATTGAGCCCAGAGTCACTCTACCTCCAAGTTACACCCCCAGCCCTATTTTTATTTTTGAAACAGAGTCTCACTAGGTCAATGAGAGTCTTGCTACTTGCTGAGGCTGTCCTTGAACCTGCGATTCTCCTTTCTCAGCCTCCCAAGTACTGGGATTACAGGCGTGTGCTACCATGCCCAGCTGAACTGAACTTTTAAATAAATAAATCATCTCTTTCCAGAAAAGACTTGATGCAAGGAATAAATATCCATAAAGGCAAATTTTGAAACTTAGCCTTTGTCTGAGATTTTCTAATTAAAAGTGTAAGATAAGGTAGGATGTGTGTAGTTACTCTACCGAATTCTGTAGTCACTGGGTAGGAAATATCCCATATGGTAATCATTCCTTGTCTTCAGAATTTGCTTTTGAAGGTCTTTAGCAGATGTGCTATAACCATTGAAAATAAAGTTGGCAAATAGTAATTTTCCCCGAATGTACATCTGTAAAAAGTTAATAAAACATTTTCAGAATCTGGTCATAAAAAAGTAGTCCCATTTACTCAAAGGAAGATCTTCAAATGTGTCCCTATGAGAAAATGTTCATGTGTAGACACATAAAATAGTCATCATACATCTTCTTAGGACCTGAATATATTTGAAGATAACAGCATCAGTAGTTTCCCACTCAGTCATACAAAGTAGAGAACCAATATCCTAATTAATATTAAAGATACCACCATCAGAGCCGGGTGTGGTGGTTCTCGACTGTAATCCCAGGACTTGGGAGACTGAGAAAGGATCACAGATTTGAGGACAGCCTCAGCAACTTAGTGAGGCCGTGTTTCAAAATAAAAAATAAAATAGGGCTGGGGTATACCGCCGAGGTAGAATGCCCCCAGATTCAATCCCCAGTACTAAAAAACTAAAAAGATAACGTGTGTGTGTGTTACTGGGGATTGAACCCAAGGGCGCTCTACCACTAAGCTATATCCCCAGTCCTTTTTATTTTTTATTTTAAAACAGGGTCTTGTTAAATTGCTGAGGCTGGCCTCCAACTAGTGATCCTCCTGTCTCAGCCTTCCTGTAATCAGCTAGGATTACAGACGTTTGCCACTATGCGCGGCTCCGACATCTGCTCTTCATATGGTATGTACACGTTTCACTGTACGGCTGACCTCTAGGAGATGATATAAAGCTCTTGAGTTTTGAAGTTGGTAGACATGGATTCCGAACAAACCTACTTCTCTAAAACTCAGGCAACGGCCGGGCGTGGTGGCGCACGCTTGTAATCCCAGTACTTTGGGAGGCGGAGACCGGAGGATCCGGGTTCGAGGCCAGCCTCAGCTCTCTCTCTCTCTCTCCTTCTCTCTCTCTCTCTCTCTCTCTCTCTCT
>PVJS01030496.1:0-24055 GCA_004027185.1 Glis glis | reverse complement strand
CCCTTTCCTTCTCCTTCTCCTTCTCCTTCTCCTTCTCCTTCTCCTTCTCCTTCTCCTTCTCCTCCTTCTTCTTGTACTGAGGATTGAACCCAGGGGCATTCTACCTCTGAGCTACACCCCCAGCTGTTTTTATTTTGAAACAGGTTCTCACTAAGTTGTGGAGGGCCTCGCTAAGTTGCTGAGGCTGGCTGTGAACGTGTGATCCTCCTGCCTCAGTTGCTCAAGTACTAGGATTACAGGCGTGCACCACCATGCCTGGCTACAAAGGGTTCTTTAACAGAGTAACAAATAAAGAGCAGTGGGTACAAAAGAGAATGGGGATGAAACCTGGCAGCTGAAACCATCAAATCTGCACACTGAATGGAATGAGCCTTGGCACCCTAGCAGCCACAGTTATGCCTACAAGCAGCAGATCCTGGTGTTTTCTGAAGAAATTCAATGTCTCCCTACAGGAAATTCATATACTAAATTAGGAGTCGTCTGAAAGAGCTGACTCAGCAAGACCAAGCCACAGCAAACACAAAACCCTCCACTCATCACACACATTTTACATAGCTTTTATTCTTTGTTTTAGATCTAAATGTAAATCAGCAATAGGATATGAACATGAATTGAGGAAAACTGTTAAAAATAAAGTAAAAAATCAAAATACACAGAAAATGAGGAAATGACAAAAAATAACATGTATGCATAATATGTGCAGGAAGCAGAAAAAAATGTAATGACATGATATAAATAGGAAAGATATACCATCTGTAAAATAAAAATAGGTTATAAAAGGGAAACAATCTGACAATGCAAAAGGACTGTTGAAAAATAAAAAATAATAGATGAATATTAAAATGTAACAATTGGAAGATATGTTTAGAAAATCACCCAGAAAGTATAATAAAAGTACAAAGAATGAAAGTGAGAAAAAAATTAAAATCCTATAGAAAAAAATACATATCTAAAATAAACTCAACATAAGTTCCGGGAAGAAAACTTGAAAAAATACAAAGGAAGAAATTATCAGGGAAATAATTCAAGAAAATTTCCCAAAATTTAATAACAAATTGAAGTCTCTATATTTAAATTTCTTACTGAAGTCTGGTATGATTCATTTAAAAAACCCATGCTTAAGTACATCACATTTAAATACCGTATCTCCAGGGGTGAAAAAAAAATTTTTTGAAGTTTACATAGAGAAAATATCAGGCACAAAGGAGCAAAAATCAACATAGTGTTCCCAAAATTCTCTGGGAAATTATTTTTTTTCACTTTCATTGCATACCCACTCAATCCTTATATGAAGATAAAATAGAGTTTTTTTCAGTCAAAAACAGAAAGAACTTATCTTTCTCATTTACCCTTTATTAATACCCTTCTTTTTTTTTCTTTTCATGTCTTTTTTTATTGGTGCGTTGTAATTATACATTTTGATATATGTCAGGGTATGAACATCATACATGCACACATTGCACATTTAGCCCTCCCTCCAATTCTACCCTATTCCCTCCCCCTTCCCTCCCTTTCATGCTCCGGATAATGATTGAGTCCTATAGGTTTGTGTATTAAGACCCTTCTGAAGGTTGTTGTTTAGAAACAAATGAGTATATAAAAGAAAATAGAGAAAGATAAGGATTCAGAAATCAAAAGTCTAATTACAAATGTGATGAGGAGGATCCCATAATGACAATTACACAAGAGGCCCAGGGAGCCACCCATCTAGAGGCACCTGATGCATCATACTCAATGGTGAGAAACTAGCTTTCCTGCTGAGGCCAGGAACAAAGCAAGGATGTGTCCTTTTCCATTCTTTCCAACACTGTACTGGAATTCTTAGCTAATAAAGTCAGTCAAGAAAAAGAAATAAGAGGTATACAATTGAAAAAGCAAAAATAGCTATTCATAGTTCACTGAGAACACAACTGTCTATGCAGTACTGATATATACATGATTGTCTAAGGATAAATAAATTCTGGAGCTAATAAGCTATTGTAGGAAGCTTGTAGAATACAGTTAACATACCAAAGTCCATCACTTTTCTATATACCAGAAATTAGCAAGTGGAACCTGAGGAAAACTGCAAAATTCTGATGAAAGAAAAAGAACCAAATGGAGAGATATTCCACATCATGGATAGAAGGACTGAGTACTGTCAAGATGTTAGTTCTTAAATTGATCTATTCAATACAATATCAATCATAGTTTCAGAAAGCTATTTTTAGATATTTACCAACTAATTCTAAAGTTTACATGGAGAGGCAAAAGACCCAGAAGAGCCAACTCAATATTGAACAATGTCAAAGGACTGATAGATACTACCTGACTTCCAGACTTACTATAACCCTTCAGTGGTGGAGACAGTGTGGTATTGATGAAGCAACTATGTCAGTGGAACAGAAAAGAGAGCCAACGCACCAATAAAATATATTGTCCCATGTAAATAGTCCCACATCAGCTGATCGTTGACAAAGAAGCAAAAGCAATACAATGGAACAGATAGTCTCTTCAAACATTGCTGGAACAATTTGACATCCATATTAAAAATGAATTTGGAAAAAGACCTTATACATTTCATAAAATTAATTCAAAATAGATCAATGTAAATAAATATTATGAAGCTCTGGGAAGTTAACATTGGAAAACATCCAGATGATCTGGGTATAGTGATGGCTTTTTAGATACAATACCAAAGGCACAGTCCTTAAGAGAAATAATTAAAAAACTAGATCTCATTAAGATTAAAAGCTTTCACACTACAATAAACACTACAAAGAAAATGAGAAAATAAGCCATAAACTGGGAGAAAATATTGACAGAAAATATATTAATGTATGTCAATAATACTTCAGTAAAAGTTTTTATAAAAGATATGTGATAAAAGACTACTATCCAAAATATACAAAGAACTTTTAAAACTCAACAATAAGAAAAACTAACAAATGAATTAAAAAATGGGCAAAGTATCTGAACACCAAAGATACATATATGGCAAATAAGCATATGAAAAGATGCTGACAATTCCCTAATTGCAAATTAAAATAACAATGAGATACTACTACACATATATTAGAATAGCAAAATCCAGAAGACTGATAACACCAAATGCTGGTAAGGAGGTGGAGCAAGAGAAACTCTTAGTCATTGAAAAATGACTCACTCAATGTGAAATGGTATGGGCGTTTTGGAAGACAATTTGGAGGTTTCTTACAAAATTAAACATTCTCCAGCAATTGTACTCCTTGACATTTGGCAAAATGAATTTACAACTTATATACACACAAAAATCTGCACAGGATGTTTCCAATATCTTTATTCATAGTGTCCAAAGCATGGGAACAACCAAGATGACCTTCAGTGGGTGACTAGATAGATAAACTGTAAGACATCCAGACAATGCAATATTACCCAGTGCTAAAAATACATGAGCTATCAAGCCATGAGAAGACATAACAGAATCTTAAATGCTTGATACTAAGTGAAAGAAGCCAGTCAGAAAAGGCTACACACTGTGCTATTTGTGCTATTCCAACTATATGACATTCTGGGACAGGCAAAACTATGGAGACAGTAGAAAGATCTGTGGTTGCCAGAGGTTAGTACGGAGGGAGAGATGAATAGGAGGAACACAGAAGACTTTTAGGGCAATGAAATGCCTCTATATGATACTATAATAATAGATTCCTGTCATTATATATTTGCCTGAATCGAGAGTATACAACCACAAGAGTGAACCCTAATGTAAACTGTGGAATTTTTGCAATAATTATGTGTCCATATTGGTTCATGGGTCATAACAAATGGACCATTCTGGTGGCACCATACTGATGGTGTGGGAGGCTGGGTACATGCAGAACAGGTATGTATGGGATATCTCTGTGCCTCCCTCTCAGTTTTTCTCTGACCCTAAAACTGCTGTAAAAAAAAAATGAAGACTATTAAAGAAACAAGTAATATACCTCAAAAAGAGTTTTTCAAGAAAAGAAGCATGGCCATAGCATATTGCTTGGCTCTGCATGAATAATATTTATGCAGTTATAGACATTGAGTATTTGCTCTAACTGAAAACTATAATAAAGCTATATTAGGAAGATGGGGGAAGAAGATGTGTGGGGACAAGAGAGAGATTGATTCTCAAATGCCATCAAAGGAATTCCATGGATAATATCTAAAATTGAGACACCAAAGAAGTATACATATGCCATGTGGAAACATGGAGATAAACAGCATCAGCTGCAGAGCTGAGAAGCGATTTCTGATAGGAGAAGGAATAATGAGTTGCAAGGGCTGGAGAAGGCTACCATTTTTAAGCAAATTTTTAAGTATATGTATGCATTATTTTTATAAAAGAAAACAGATTTTCAAAGGAACTTCAGGGCTGGAGATGTGATTCAGAGGGGCAGCCCTTGTTTGGCATGTGAGAGGCCTTGGGTTTGTCTCCCCCAGCACTTCAAAAACAAATAAATAAGTAAGTAAATAAATAAATAAATAACTTCTTAGTGTCCTGTAATGAGGATTACAGAAATCTTGAAATAACCAATGAAATAAGATACTACATAGCCATTCAATAACATCCAAAAATATCTGCATCCAAAAGAATGTTCACAATATATTGTCATCAGAAAAATAAAAATGGGTAACAAGAAAATATATCGTATGATTTCAGTTCTGTAACACACACACACACACACACATGCACACACACACACACACACACACACACACACACACACACACACATTGTTTATACTGTGAAAGGAGGGAGAGAGAGAGAGACAGAGAGAGAGAGAATGAGAACAAACCAGGGACAGATACAGTTCCCCAGGCTATACCCCTCATGACCCGCCTTCTCCAACTGTACCCTACCCACCTACAGTTACCACCCAGTAAGTCCATTCAAATTATTAATCCATAAATGGATTTATCCACTGATGAGGTCAGGGCCCTGATTCAACTATTTCACCTCTGAATGTCGTTGCATTGCCAACACAAACAAGTATAGCAGTAACTGTGAGGATTGGGCAATTTGTCTAGAGCTTACAAGGAATATTTTTTCTTCCAGCCTCGGAAAATTAAGAAAGAATCTTCTAATAGCCCTTAATCTAATTTTAAGGGTACACAACTGGGTGATTTTTAGAGCAATGAATGCTAAATACTGGCTGACATTCTAGTGGCTGTCAGTTGACTCGCTAGGAGAGAAAAACCATGAGTGTGGATACAGTGAAGGATGATATTTGACTAAGTTTGTCATAAATTAAACAACAACCCTCCTTCTCTAGAAAGATGCCAACTTCTTTGCTTCTGATTCTGTGAGAAGTAGGTCAGTTCTGGTACCTGAAATACTGGTTCCAACAACTCTAATGAAAATTTGTGTTGAGAAATAATTGGAAATGCTCTTTTCTGCACATCTACATTTATTAAGATGCCAACATGCATTAAACACCATTGAAGAGTCCCTTGAGAGTAAAAGTAAAAGGTACTTATGTGAAATAAAACTCTTTAGCTATCTCTCTTGGGTGGGAACTTGACCTCTTTGTCATGCATAAGGCAAAACTAGAAAGCTACTTTCTATCATAACATCTTAATTTTCCAATTGTTTTGTTCCAAAATCCACAAAATAATTGTATAGAGCATCAAACTGAGTGCTTTAAAACTTGAAAAGTTCAAGAAATGGAGGAAAATACACCAAGAGCTGTGTGCAGGAATGTTTTTTATCACATTGAAACTTACTATGATGTATAATTGTAATGTGTTAACAAAATAACTCTTTAAATTATGGTTTCACTAATAAAAATATAGCTAATTTGTAAAACAAAACAAAAGAGAATGCTAAACCAGTCTCCCTCACACTTCAGCACACTTCAGCCTAGGCTATTGAAAACAGAAAGCAAAATCCTTGTTGGTAAAGGGATTCTTGGTGGGAGTGGGTTAGGGAAAGGGGAAAGTGCTTAGGAATTACTGGCCCTGTTCCTATCAACACTCCTGACAGTCCTGCCCTGATCCCTGCAACAGAATCCAGCAGAAAGGAGGCAGGACCCTCCCAACTCCAGCCCAATGAACTGGTGGAGTCCTCACTCTGAGGCAAGGTGGATGGTGCTACCTGTACATGTCCCCAGAACTATCTGAATTAACAAGGACACATCTGACTTTGGCTTTGATTTGGCCAAGATACTTGGATATTACAATTTAAATGTTTATCAGTAAATGCATTGGAATAAAACCAAGACTGGTGCTCTCAAGACTTCAGCAATAGAGACTTCAAGGAAGAGAAACCGCGAGTAATCAGAATTGTGATACCATAGACATCAGAGATCACAGAAGGAAGTTACAGAAAGCCAGTAATTTAAAGAGAAAAGGTAAAACTCTTAAGCACAGTAGGAGACCATTTTGATCTTATTTATCAGTCCTACCTGTGTAAAAATGAGGGCTGAATTCAGCAGGAGTCTGATGGAGGAGGAATAACTAAGTTGTTTGACTCAAATTTTTGAATCTTAAATTCCATCAAAGAAATACATATTCTGATTCCAGTCACCTTGTGTTAGTGAAACTGAAAAGAGGGGCCCTAAAAGGGGCAATGTCAAGGTGGCTACAAAGCCAGGCACCTTGCTCCGTGGTATGAGACTAATGCAAGGCTGGGTGCAAATCAGGGGATTTTCATCAAATAGCAGATCTGCTGTTGGGAACAGATGGAAAAGTCTACTGTGTTCTTGGTCGACTGAGCAAAAAGAAGTACCTGAGACTTTTTTTCCCTAGTCCACACCATGACTCATTACAGCCTGAAATGAATAATATCGCAGCACAGACAGATTGCCACTTGGATGTGTTTGGAGTAAAATTAATATAATCAACTCCAAACTGTCATGCTAATGAATGTAAACAGTGATGTAGATATCCCCAAAGAGTATAAAATCTGAAAATCACTTATTTTTGGTTACAGAATATACTGTATCATTTGAGAGATATCAGTTCACCCTTGCGTTTTGGTTGTGGAAATGTGAAAATTAGTGTGCAGCACCTATGTACACATCACAGATAGAGGAGAAAACTGGTGTAGGAGGAATAAATCAGCCTGGAATGCAGTATTTCTGTAGATAAATTCCAGCAGCAAATTTAAAGTTGACCAATTAAATTGTAAAGGAGGGATAGACATAAAACTATTTTATGGAAGACAAAGAGCAACTGGACACACAATAACCCAGGACACACAATAGAGGCCCCGGTCTCTATCTCTGATTCTGAGTTCCTCCCACTTGGTCACACTTCTCCCAAGTGCCTGCATGGTCGACTGGAAGAACACAAATAAGCCCACAAGAGGCTCCGATAAATTGATGGGTGAGACACTTTCAAAGGGTTGTATAGAGAAATTAAAATACTGTAAAGATTGAGACTGACATCAACAGGTTACCCGTTCAAAGTGTGTCCTCAGAGAGCTTGATCAGAGAAAGAACTCGACTTGATGCTATTGCTTTGGGTGTTCTCAGCAAAGGACAGGTGTGCACAGGGTCTCTAGAATCAGATCGGGTTTGAATCCTGCCTTGACCAATGTTTTTCCTATAGCTTCTCCCATGCTAGCTCAGGCAAGTGACATCATCTTTCTGACACTCACTTGCGTTGCTATAAAGTGAAGATGATAGTTGCACCTGCCGCCTAAGGTTATGGAGATGACCAAATGAGATAGTGTATATAATCACTGCCCTGTATTTGGCACATAGTAAGGGCTCAACAAATATTTATTACAATAATAATTATAGGTGCACACACCTGTCAGTAGTTTGGGTTGAGGAAACCCACATTCTTTCACATTTCTTTAAGGTTCGATGCTATGTTGCTTTCTGCTTCTCTTTCTACTTGTAGCTCCTGGGAAAAAAAAGTCCATGTTTTATCTTGTTTTCTCTGCCTAGTTATTGTCAGACAAGAACTCTCATGATAGAATTACATTTTAAATTTCCATTTACTTTAAATGAAGGTGAGTCAGAAAATTAATCAATTATAGTTTATGAGGCTATTTGGTTCCTGGGTGGTGTGTAGGTAAAAGTCTAAAGAACAATAAGATTCTATCAAATAAAATTCTACTTTTGAGAAAAGGGAAAGTATAAACCTGTAGTGGGTATTTTGGGCCTTGGCATTTTTTTCTGTTTTGAAATTCTGATCCATGTTTGTCATTCTTATAAACCACATGTCCCCATTCTGGCCCAGTCAACCCTAACATCATCTCTCCTAGGCTCTAATGACTAACTTTTTCACAAGACTCCATTTTTAGTCACAAAGCTCACTTTTTCAAAATGTAAACATCAAGGTCACAATTCTTGATCCAGAATACAATGTACTTTCGGATGCTTAACTGCATTTCCAGGACATCCCCCTAATCTTTTACAACTCCTCCAGCACACTCCTGATGCTTTATGTTTTTATTCAGAGTGTTAACCTCTGTCTAGGAAGTCTGTGGGGGCCTAGAGGAAATAGAGGCTGGTGGTGAAGATATGATCCTGCCCAGCCACAGATGTGCGCGTATCTCGCGCAGTTGCAGATGTGTATATAGTTATGTAAGTATGACCAGGCAAAGTGTAATGCACATATGCGTGTACACGTCACACTGACATGAACGTGCGCCATTTTGTCTGGAACCCTATATAAGGTCTGTGAAAAAAGTTGCTGCTGTTCTCATCTGGATGGTGACTCTGTGTGTGTTCTTCTTGCTGGAGATCTCACCACCGAAACCTCCCCTGCAACCACAGCTGGCCCATGACAGGGCCCTTGACAATTGGCATAGTCAGCAGGATGGGGTGAGAGCTTCCAACACCCCTCCAGAAGAGCAGCCCCAGTAGAAACAACCCATGGTGGGGGAAATGTGGCCCCTGGCCTCCCTGTGGTTCCTGGTAGCGGAATATCTGGTGGTGTGAACCCCGCCAGTGGATTGGGACAAGGTATATTCCCAGCCAGAAGACATACAGAAGGCTTTAAAAGTGCTAGAGCCACACATTCCAGCACACATTGGCAGCTCCATGTTGGGAGGAGGAGCAGGAGAACCCCCTCCCCAAAAGGGATATTCCAAATGCCCACCCTGACAAAGTGGGGCACATACTTAGAGCAACAACTGAGGTCCTGAACTTGGACCCCCCAGACAGGGATAGCCCAAACGCCCACTCTGATAAAGCTGGGTGCATATTTAGGGCAACAAGCACAGTTTTCTAGTAGCCCTTTGTCTGAACAGTTACATACTCTGCTGGGGCCAGTACAGTTCTGAGCAACAGCCCCCTTGGAACCCACAGAACTGGGAGACACCCCAAGTGCCTAGAAAAGCCTCAATACCTGTGGAAGCATGGTATACCAATGGCTCCTGTCATGGGCTACTGCCCACCTGGGCAGCTGTGGCCTTATAGTCCGCCACAGAAACATTTTGGTATGAAACTGGTGCAAGAAGATCCAATGGGCTGAGCCTCCAGGCAGTTTGGTTAGTTCTCATGAAGAAGGCTGAGCCCTTCATGTCTATACAGACAGCTAGGCAGTCTACTGAGAGCTAACCTTGTGCCTTCCCTAATAGGCAGCACAAGACTGATTGATTGGGCATTGCCCATATGGGGCAAGGATATGCAGGAGGACCTGTGGAAACGGGGCCTCCAGGAAGGATACATCATATCATGTTCTGGTGCATAGGCCTTATCAGGCCCCCAGTAATGATGCTGCCAATGCTTAAGCACAACTTGGGACTCTCCAACTACCCCAGAGCCCTTGTCAGTAGCACTGTGGTTACATAAGAAGCTAGGACATGTAGGCATCCTGCATCATGGGGCTTGTAGCACAGCAGTGGGGATTGCCTTTTACCTGCACTCAAGTGCAAGATGCTGTACCACAGTGTCCTTGGTGTGCAGAACACCACCCACACCTATGCAAGGTTCCGACAACATGGGACAGGTTCCCCGAGGTACTCAATCTTTCCAGGAATGGCAGGTTGACTATATTGATCCACTGTCAATGGATCAGGGACTCTGACAGTGGTGAATATGGCCACAGGTTTGGGGTTTGCCTACTCCATAGCGCAGGCTGACCAGCAATATACTATAGCTGCCCTTGAACAGTTGTCAGCAGCCTATGGTCAGCTCTTGGTAGTGGCAGTAACAGAGGTACTCATTTTACTGGCCAATAGGTGCAGACCTGGGCTGAGGAGAATGGCATACAGTGGCAGATGCATGTTCCCTACCAGCCCCAAGCAGCCAGAGTGACTGAGCACTTCAATGGACTCCTAAAGGAGAAGCTTAAGCCTCCCCCCCCGTGGCAGTGTGGCTTTTAAATGAGCAACCTAGCTGCACCGGGCAGGCCCCCTTAAGTAAGGTAATAGCAGGAATGATCCGCACTTTGGTTGCAACCAGTGTTTCTTAGAGCTTCCTGTTACCTTCAGAGGTGAAAGCAGGAACCCTCTTACTTCCTGAACCTAAACCTTTAGCCCCAAGGCAGCAAAATGTCTGGGAGTGGCCCTGGCATGTGCAGGCTTCTTGGGAGTCATGGGTTGCACTCCTGGAGCCATGGGGCCTGGGACAGAAGGCCCAGTTACAACTGGACCCTTGGATAGCTGCCTGGCCCTGCCCAGTACAGGTCACACTTCCCCCATGGGTGGAAGGCACAATTTTGAAAGGTACACAGGTCATAAGACTGTCGCTTATTCCATTGTATACTGTGGAGGATGTTTCTAATCCCTTACCTCCTACCCAGGGTACTTTGGTGTAGTACCATTGCCCTGGAGTAGCCATTATTCCAACCACTGTTCTCTTACAAGGCAAGCATGTCACTTGCATCCTCCCAGAAGGGAAGGACTTACCTATGATGGTCTCTCTCTGCCCTGTCCTACTGTCCAGGTTAACGGCAGGGAATAGCCTGCTCTCCTGGGCATACACCTTTTTGAGACTGCACAACATCTCTCATTGCTGAGTCTGCACCAAGTTACCAGTGGAAGCAACTGAAGGTCTCCCATGGTGAATTGCCCCCCTACTGCAGACATCTGGAATACCTTACAAACCTGGAACCATAGCAACCCAGAATGAGATGAATGACACCATGTAACAGAGGACTTGCTGCGTTGAGATATTTATTGGGATATGTTATTGAAAATGGGTGGGGCTGGTTAACAGGGGAACATAGCTTGAAGCATAGAAACTTTTTATATAGAACAGGTGAACTGGTCTGTGACCAATCAAATAGAATTGCTGTATGATTGCCCCAAGGATTTGTTTGTTCCAGGGAGTGGTACTATAGATGTAGAGCTACAGGTAGAAGCCTTAGCCTAACATGTTGCTAAAGCTATAAATATGTCCTGTTAGGCTCTTTCCCTTTTGATGGATGAAACCACCCAGATGTGGAAGGTGGTTTTGCAGAATGGAATGGCATTAATATACTCACTGCTGCCTAAGGTGGGACATGTGCTCTTCTCCATGTAGAGTGCTGTGTATACCTTCCAGACCACCAGAAGCTGGGACAACAACCTTAGTGGAGATGGACACAGAGGTACAGGCTATTCCAGCTTTACAGGAGGACCCACTTACAACCTGGTGGAACTCATTGGACTCCTCCTGGAGATGGGTATTGACTATCTTTGCCTGTGTGGCTGGAGGACTAATAGTTACTTGTTGCACCCTCTATTGTTGCGGTGGTATTTGGGACCAATATAATGCTCTCTGGGTCAAGTTGTGCATGACTACACTGTAGGGGGTGGAGTGTGGGGGCCCAGTGGAAGTACTGGCTGGTGGTGAAGACATGACCCTGCTCAGTCACAGTTGCACACACATCCCGCGCAGTTGCAGGTGTGTATATAGTTATGTAAGTATGACTAGGTAAAGTGTATCACGTATGCGCATGTCACACTGATGTGAACGTGCACCATTTTGCCCGAAACCCTATATAAGGGACAGGTCAGCGAATAAAGTTGCTGTTGTCCTCCAGATGGTGACGCTGTGTGTCTTCTTGCTGGGGATTTCACCGCCGAAACCTCCCCTGCAACCGTAGCTGGTCCGTGCCAGGGATCCTGACAAAGTCCTTTCCCATTTTACTCCTAAAAAGTC
The DNA here is from genome assembly GCA_004027185.1 of Glis glis. Lineage (NCBI taxonomy): Eukaryota > Metazoa > Chordata > Mammalia > Rodentia > Gliridae > Glis > Glis glis. The sequence continues at coordinate 12,020 of PVJS01030496.1, read as the reverse complement.
CATAATATCCTCTGTGAAACCAATCATGATTATTCTATTTTTTTTTCTTTTTTTTGCGGTACCAGGGATTGAACCCAGGGGCGTTCTACCTCTGAGCTACACCCCCGGCCCTATTTTTTATACTTTATTTTGAAACTGGGTCTCACTAAGTTGCGGAGGACCTCACTAAGCAGCTGAGGCTGGCCGCGAACCCAGATCCTCCTGTCTCAGCCTCCCAAGTACTGGGATTACAAGCGTGCGCCACCACGCCCGGCTCATGATTATTCTATTGAGTACATATTAAGTGTCAGGGACTGTTGTAAGCACTTACAACATATGAACTAATGCAATTCCCACTACAATCCAATGAGGTAGTGATATTATCATCTCTATTACAGAAGAGAAAAGTGAGGCACACAGAGGCTAAGAAATGTGGCCAAACTCACTCTAAGGGTAAGTGGAAGCCACTTCTGATCTGTCAGAATTAATTCTGTCTCTCTTCTGCTATAGAATCTTGTTGATATTGCCATGTTGGTGCTTGTTACAGTTTGATGTGTTATAAGCTCCTTGTCTCATTTGCCTTTGAATCCTCAGTGCCCAGCACTGAAGCTCGTAATTAGCTGGTGCCTAACTAACGTTTACTAATTGCATGAACTCAAATAAGAAAAACAGCTACATGCTGTACAAATTTCCCTAGCATCATGTATGCTCTTGTATCTTTCATTGGTTGCAAATATGGTTCTAAGGGCAACGGAATAGAAATGAGTGTGGGTAGATGAAAAGACATAAACACTTTCAGAGATGGTGCGCTTTTGTAAAAGTGCATGCTTCCACCCACAGCAATAACAAAATGCCTTACACACTTCTAAATCCTGAAGAGTTCCTGAAGCATAGAAGGAGAAATTGGAAACATAAAGCATAGCTTTTCAAAGTTCCAAACATTTGTAAACAAACTTCCTTTTTTCATTTCTATACATTACATTTTATTTTAAGCCATACGTATTAGGGAGAGTTAAGAGCCTCTTGAAACAGCTTTTAGTTTGGGCAATAACTCGCTTGCTAAGACTCTTTACTGTACCATTCCTCCAGGACTCTCTTCTCCCTTGAGCTGCCACAGGAAATCCAATGATATATGACATCTCATGCCCTCCCTTGAAGATCACTTATCTTGACTGATGGTTTAGGTGAAGAGTCTCCATGTTACTATGGAAAATCATCAGATAGCTCCAAGACAACATCTCAATATCCACTCCAGCCTCCAAGAAAGGTATGTAGCAATGAACAATTGAGTCTTTATTTCAGAGATGAAAAACGGAACCAGGAGACACTGAACTCATCATAACATCACTTTTTTGATTTCCAAGTTAATATTTACTGAGCATGGTGTTACAGATCTTCCCCCAAAATAACACTGCCCCTTGCTCTCAAGAAACCTTACATTCTAGCTGGTCAGGAGGACATCTGTTCAAATAACTAATCTATTCTACAATCTATCCATACTCAAGAAATTGGACAGAGCAGAGGAGAGAAGGAATGATCCTGCCTATCCATAGGCACAGTGGGCAGGGTCCATGCAGGTGGAACTACTCCTGAGCATCAGGGATTGGCTAGGTGAGTTGGGAATGGGAATTACAGATAGAAGAAAGAAAAATTCATGTTCATAAAGCAAAAGAAGTTTAAAATGTTGGTGTATCAGAGCACAGGATGATAAATGACTCAAAAAGAAGAGAGAGAGAGAGAGAGAGAGAGAGAGAAGAAGATAAAGAATAGAGAGATTAGCCAGGCATGGTGGCGCACGCTTTTAATCCCAGTACTTTGGGAGGCGGAGACTGGAGGATCCGGGTTCACGGCCAGCCTCAGCTCTCTCTCTCTCTCTCTCTCTCTCTCTCTCTCTCTCTCCTTAGTGAGGCCCTCCGCAACTTCGTGAGACCCGGTTTCAAAATAAAGTATAAAAAATAGGGCCGGGGGTGTAGCGTGGAGGTAGAACGCCCCTGCATTCAATCCCCGTACCGCAAAAAAAAAAAAAAAAGAATAGAGAGATTTTGTCCTACCATACATAAGAAAGGCAGAGCCTTTAGCCATGAATCACATACAAGAATACTAAGGAGGAGAAATGCAGGAGTGTATAGGAATTAAATGCAATTAAATAATTTATTAGAAATTCAGAATATGCTATTTAACAGACAGCATCTCATTTAATAACATCAGATTATTTAGGGATAATTCTAAGGTCTTCCTAAATGGACCACAAGTCAACAGCATTTGAAAAATTAGTATTGAAATTTCATTCAAATTGGGCATGGTGGTGCACACCTATAATCCCAGTACTTGGGAGGCTGATACAGGAGGATCACAGGTTCGAATACCACTTTAGCAACTTAGCAAGACCCACAGCAATTTAGTAAGACCCTATTTCAAAATAAAAAAATATAAAGAACTGGAGGTATAGCTTAGAGGTAGAAGGCCCCTGGGTTTAATTCCCAGTACCAGAAAAAAAAAGAATCATTCAAAAAAATTAGAATGATAACCTTAGACAAAATAAGTTTGAATTAAGCCTTTGTCATATCTAGGCTATGCAGGTCTTTTTATTTTGACATTATTTTTAAAGTACATACTTAATTAAGAACCTGTTGTTTACTAAGTATATTCTCAGAATGGATTTTAAGAAGCTGAGAAAATACAAAAAAAGAATGAGAATTCCAAATAAAATGAAGTAATCAATGTTATTGTTCATGTAGAACTATATGTATTTCTCTATAATAAATAATTTGGCAAGTAAGAAAAAGACTTCAATGGACACTCAGAGTAAACTGAAGAACATTGTATTTAGCAGAGACCAAATTCATTTTAGAGATCAGAGAACCAATTTTATTGTGAGAATGACCAGACAATCAGAAGTCTTACTGAGCAAGATTGCTGGGCAGCAATGATATGAACCCTGATGGAGCTGCTCAATTTGAGCATGCCGTGTTTCAAAAACAGGGTTATGAATCACTGACTTGAGAGACCAGAGGAAGTTGGCCTGAAGAAAATGTCTGCCAAGGACATGTTCCTCCCTTCCAGTAGGTGGGACTTCTCCTCTTTCAGTCAGACTTGATTTTACAAAATACATTTCCTTTGAGAAGACTTCAGGGAAAAATAATGAAACAAAGGTATGAAAAGACACTTTTCCTCATATTGAGGTATTGTGCACTCAGTTGGTTATGAATACCCAGAGTTGCATGGGATTATAGATAAAAAGGAGTTTTAAGAACCCGTGTTGACAATAGGAAGAATAGTTGGCTGTATGCTCAGCAAAGTTTACCCAGGCAGAAGGTTTGCTCAAAGTAAGAGTCTGCTTTCTAATAGGCTACCTAGATTAGGGGGTGAGGTGGGGATACCATTCCTAGTATATGCAAAGAGTCAATTCCTAAAAAAAAAAAAAGTGCTGACATAATCAAGAGTCTTCCAGTTTTCAAAATGAGGATAACTTTTAAAATTAAGAAAGGAATCTATGGGGTTCAAGGTGTAGCTCAGTGGTAGAGCACTTGCCTAGCATGTGTGGGGCCCTGGGTTCAATCCCTAACACTGCATAGCTAAAAATAAAGAAAAGGAAAAGAAAAAGAATCTCTGATTATCTTGTCTATCACCTTAGACAAAGATAAGTACATAACATAACTTTGTTCAGTTATTTACCCAGCATCCAGGACAATGTCGCCGTGTCTCAATTTCCTCATCTTGTGAGGAAAAAAGAAGGGATATTTTTTTCTCGTGAAGTTATTAGAAGGATTAAATGAGACAATTAAGAAAAATAACTGGTACTGTACCTGGTACAAAATCAAGAATTTATTAAATGCTTTTTTTTAAAGTCCCAATATTTATATAACCATTGTTATGGTGAGATATAGAATGGCTCCTTGAAGACCTCATACATTGGTGTTTGGAGCTGATGTAATTGAGTCCTGAGGGTTGTAAGCCCAGCAGTGGATAAATCCATTGTAATGGATTTACCTGGCTGGTACCTGGTAGGCTGGTTGGGTGTGGCTGGAGGTGGGTCCCTGGGGGTGCGGCCTTGGGGATTGGATAAAGGGTTCCTCCTCCAGTGCTTGCTCTCTCACTTCCTGCCTCCTCAGTGATGTAAAGAGCACAGCCTATGTGCTCTCCCTCAGCCTCTGCCACAGCCCTGCCCTGAGATCCAAGGTCCCCAGCCTCACATGGACTGAGCCTGAAACCGAAACTTTAAGAAAATAAATCTTCTTCCTTCTAAGGTATGTGCTCAGGTATTTAGATTATGGCTGCAAGAATGCTGATGGATACAACCACTATATTTTTTGGTTAAGACCTTATTTCCAAGACTTAATGTATTAAATAATGGCTGTTACAACACAAACTGGTAAAACATAAAAGTATTGACCTGGATTTCTTAAGAGTTACATAACCAATAATTAAATTAGAAAATTATGACTCAGGATACCTCAATAATGATACTGATTCATTCATTCTAAGACAAAGCAATGTCCTTTGAGGCTTAAATTCACAATCCAATGCCTTAATGACCAGCAGTTTCCTAAAGGTGATCTTCTGAGGGACTTTCAAGTCCTTCAGGAGTGACTGCCATCATTTAATCTATCTTAGAACCGGGTCTCATTTGATTATTAGCAGTCCAGGCTTAAGTGAGTTTAGAAAATTGCATATTGACACAGAGAAAATTTATATTTTTCATTCAAATGCTTTAATGCAAAAAAGATTGGATTACAGGTCTTATTCAAAGGAGTTTTTTAAACTGCAAAAAAGTAATTCTGGCTTTCATTCCACACTGAGGACTTTTAAAAAAAGGTGAGGCATTAGGCAATAACAGGTCTGTTATTGATTGACATTCTCTATGATTCATAGAAATTTAACTATCAATAAAAATAAAATACCAATACAACCAGCAACACATCAAAACTATTGTTATTTTGAAGTTACACTGAAATATTGACCTGAATCATAAGGGAACTATTTTTTTAGGAAGGAGAAAAACATTAATTTTAGGGGAATTATAGTTAAGTCATTTTAGCTTTAACTAAATAACATTATTCAGGGAGAATATTAGAAGGGCCTCAGGATAATGCTCTTCACATTTTTAGATTTATTCAATTATTTACCCAGCATTCAGGATAATCATTATCTACGATCTATCACTCAAACATAGGAATGGCAAAGGCTCTAGAATGCCCTTTAACCTTTGCTCTAGCAAATGAATAAGAATGTTCCTTATTTCTGAAAGTGGGAACAGTAGTTTTTTTCTCACCATTTGTCATATGCATACATTCATTTCATACATTTTTCCCTTATTTGTATATTTATTTAGTCACTTGTTTTCTCACATATAAGCTAATACTAGTTGTAATATGCACCTTTCCTTCTATATGTATTCTCAAATTGTTTTTAGATTTATAGTCTTACTTGATATTTTTAATCACCTCCTTGATGTATAATATTTAAAATATTATCAAATCGACATGCTTTTTGAATTTTGAATAATTGAATCAACTCAACTTTAAAGATAAGAAAACTGGGATATTGAGAAACAGAGTGATTAAGAGTACTAAGTAAGATTTACCAAAATACAGTGGCAATAAAAAGTCATCTTCCAGTCACAGTTCATATTGTGCAGTTGTATACATCTATTGGCCAACTGAATTCAATACAAAGATAATTTTGCTCTATGATGATAAGAAATGGTTTGATATAGCTTTTTAACTCTAACCTCTTCTTCTACTCTAGCCTATAAATAGCTACCTTTTCTAAAGTACTTTTTCATAACCTTGCTTTCCATTTATTTTCAAATGTGTTTTCATCCCTCAATAGAAGAACCTCTTAAAGGAAATTTCCATGTTATTTATTGTTGCAGACTTTTTAGTACAGAGTAGAAGTCCAGTAAGTGCGTGTTGCAGAAATGAATGAAGTGCTGATTTGTGATGGTATGTGAGATAGAAGTTTACTTTTAGTTAACACCCTGACCAACCAAAGTACTTGAACATGATAGTTGGTAGTCATGAAATACCAGGTCTACGTTCATGATGGAGCACTAGTACAGTGAGTGGCAACCACTTTATAGGCATGTAAAAGTGGGTCTGCTCTCTGGCCAAAGTTTGCTACCTCTGTCTCTAATTCCTGCATGTCTAGAAAGGGGCTAACCTATGTTCATGATTCCACCAATTGGAAAGAAATTTGGGAGCCTACATTTTATTCAAGGCCCTCTAGTTTCGGATGACCTGCCATGGTTTGCTTTTTGAGGTTATCTGTGAGGACAGAAAACTGCAGCCCCTGCCACACAACTTAAACGAGCATGCAGTAGTCATTAAAAGCTAAAATAAATAAATGAATGAATACATAGATAAAATAAAAATAAACTCTGCAGTCACCGTGTGATGCTATCGTAGTGAATAAGCACCATCCAGTTTCACCTGTACCTGCTATCATCAGCAGCTTTTAAAAATAATTGTCATATTAGATTAAGGGTCCTGGATTTCATAAGGCAGGCAGTGCTATTTCCCTGAATTTCTACCAGTTATAAACAACTGGCAGCTAGAGCTGAGCCTCAGGGAATCATTGGAAGTGACCCATGACTTGCAGTTTTGTAGGTTCCTGCTAACCATCAGGACACTTCCACAATCCCCATGGACAGCCATTGGTCTCCAGCCATTGTGTGTGTATTTGGTGATGAAGACAGACACAGAAAAAGAGGTTGAAGAGAAAACTGGAAGCAAGACCCAAAGCCATGCACTCATCAAGAATTTTTCTTGAGCTGGGCATGGTGGCACATGCTTATAATCCCAGTACTTTGGGAGGCGGAGACCCGGAGGATCCGGGTTCACTGCCAGCCTCAGCTCTCTCTCTCTCTTTCTCTCTCTCTCTACCTAGTGAGGCCCTCCGCAACTTCGTGAGACCCGGTTTCAAAATAAAGCATAAAAAAATGGGGCTGGGGGTGTAGAGCGGAGGTAGAAGCCCCTGGTTTCAATCCCCGGTACCACACACACAAAAAAAAGAATTTTTCTTGGACATGCCTTTTCTTTCTAACTAGATCTATACATGTACGCCATTAAACAAGTTCAGAAAATACAGAACCCTGTAACAAAGAAAGCAGAAATCATGCATAACCCCACCAGCCATGATTATCTTTTAGGATTTCAAAACATATTATAAACACACATTACCAAACACAACAGAAAGGACAGCCTGGAACAAGAGTGAAGAAAAAAGTTAAATAAAAGCAAAAAACAACCAAACATCTAACAAGAATAAGAATCATCACCAGAAAATGTAAAGGTACACAGGACAGAGAAGGCTTTCAGAGGAAGGAAAGACTGGTTGAATCAGTCCATCTCCACAAACGATGGCACTGGGAAGCCTGAGACAGAGGAAGAGCTCTGAGAACAAGAGGCACAGAGGGAGGGGAGGGAGCAGGACTGGAAAGAAGAGGAGAGAAGAAGCAGCAGGAGAGGCGGAAGCAAAGGGACAGAAAAGGTCTTCACCACCAGAAAAGAAACTTCATGAGAGCAAAGATGCCCCCACATTTACCCACCAACATCAGCTGCAGAAGCTTAGGGAATGCCAGATAGTTTGTTTTTTAAAACAATTTCATTAAACAATAAAAACATTTGTGTGTGTGTGTGTGTGTGTGTGTGTGTGTGTGTGTGTGTGTGTGTTACTGAGGATTGACTCCAGGGGCATTCCACCTCCAAGCTACATCCCCAGACCTATTTTATTTTTTTATTTTTGGAACAGGGTCACACTAAGTTGCTGAGGCTAGCCACGACCCTCCAGTCTCAGCCTCTCAAGAACTGGGATTACAGGCATGCACCACCACACCCAGCTTTATAAAAACATTTTGATGTTACAAATGAAAGAAAAAGACTTCAGTTATATTCAGTATCCCAAAGTCAAAAAAGGCAAATCATTCAGAATTATGAAAAGAAAATCATCAATTAAAGCAACTTAGCTACATCAACTAGAATTTTTCAGTCTATAAAATAAAATATATTTTACCTAAAAGAGTAAAAACACTTACCTGCACACAAAATTCTGCACAGGGATTTTGGCTCACAATTGACAAAACTTGTAAACAACCAAGGTGCCCTTCAGTTGGTGAGCGGATAAATAAACTGTGGTACAGATGATGGAATATTATTCAGCACTATAAAAAATGAACTATCAAGCCATGAAAAGATATGGAGAAATTTTAAATGCATATTACTAAGTGAAAGATGGCAATCTGAAAAGCTTACATATCAAATGATTCCAACTATATGACAATCTAAAAAAGGCAACACTGTAAAAACAGTGAAAAGATCAGTAGTCGCTCAGGGTTGGGGGAGAAAGAAGGATGAATACTCAGAGCACACAGGATTTTTAGGACAGTGCAACTACTCCGTAAGGTACTAGGATGGTGGATATGTTGTTGTACATTTGTCCAAACCCATAGAATATACAAGCCCAAGAGTGAACCCTGCTGTAAACTGTGGACTTGGAGAGATCATGACGTGTCATGTAGTTTGATCGGTTGTAATACAGGCACCACTCTGGTGGGGTTGTAGATGGTGTGGGAGGCTGCACATGCGTCGGGGCATGGGGTATTTGGGATTTTTATGTATATTCTGCTCAGTTTTTCTCTAAACCTTAAACTACTTTAAAAAAAACAAGGTCTTAAAAAAAGCCAGCAGGGCACAGTGGCACATGCCTGTAATACCAGTACTTTGGAGGCCGAGACAGGAGGATGGCAGGTTTAAGGCCAGCATGAAGTAACTTAGTGAGATCATGTTTCAAAATAAAAAATAAAATAGAGCTGGGGATGGAGCACAGAGGTAGAATGCCCCTGGGTTCATTCCCTAGTGTCTCTCTCTCTCTCTCTCTCTCCCTCCCTCCCTCTCTATCTCCCTCCCTCCCTCCCTCCCTCCCTCCCTTCCTCTCTCTCTCTCTCTCTCTCTCTCACACACACACACACACACACACACACACACACACACACACACCAGACTCTTCCATAAATAACATATTTTAAAATGGAGTCAAAATGGAGTCAAGGAGGGTGGGGGGAGGAGAGAGAGAGAAAAAAAATTGGGGATGGATTTGCCTCTATGAAATGAAGAGCTACACACACACACACACACACACACACACACACACACACAAATCAGGTGAATTCACCTTGAATTTTATTTTTTTTACCAAAATGAAATTTTCATTTTGATTTGATCTATCTAGTCTATGCTTTTTTTAATCATCAAATTTAAATTCTGGAGCTCTTCCCCCACTTTAGAGTGGAGGAAATAAAGCCTTAAACTGTGGGATGCACCTGACCCAAGATTCCCCAGTGGGTAGGAGGCAGAGTGGAGGCAAGCATACTCAGTTCTCCCCTCCGTTTATTTCTGGGGTTCATTAAATAGCATCAGCTACAGATGACCCAGCACCTGCTCCTAGCAGAAACAAGGCATGTTTATGGCCCTTCTAGCATGGGTGATTGAGACAGCTATCCCCAGCAGGAGAGGGGCGGCCAGGTTGTGATGCTGATCCCTGCATGTCTGTCCTCGCCCATAAACTCTGCTAAAATGATACTTCCCCCAGGAAAAGGTCTTTGAGTTCAGGGCAGAGGGGATTGTGCTTGATTCTGCCAAAAGGTTTTACAAGATTCCTATAAGAAAAAGGCTCAGAAAACAATACTTCTCAGTACAAAATCAACTTCAGGCAGATGCCACTAGTTGCAAGAAGGCTTTTGAGTATTGCTTCCAAGTGCTTATGAAATGGACACTCTCATCAACACATATTTGTTGAGGACCTAATATACATCAGGTACTCTGCAAGATGGCCGTGGGGGCTTCCAATCCTGTCAGGGGCTTCCAATCTTGTCAATTTGTGGGCCAGTCAGAATCAGACATAAAAGATAGACAGCTGAGCCAGTCTGGACAAGGTGCAAGATACAGGGCAGGCAAAATAAATGCTTGAGCAAGGTATAGGAAGGAGAGATAAATGGGGCTGCTAGAGATAGCTGCGTGGGAGAGATGACTCTTGAGCTATGCCTTAAAAGATTTCTATGACAAGAATACACAAGGAAGGGCATGTCAGCTGGGGAAATACGACCAGCAAAGATACAAGCTGAGAATGTGTACTGGGGAATAATGAGCAGACACAATTGGTCAGGCTAGAAACTATCTGTAGGGATTAGTGGTCATAAACTTAGAGAAATGGTTGGGTGAAATTCTCAGAAGGAGCATGGTGTGGTAGTGCACACCTGTAATCTCAGATCTTGGGAGGCTGAGACAGAGGTTGCAGGTCTGAGGCAAGCAGCATGGGGTAACTTAGCAAGACCCTGTTTCTAAATAAAAAATAAAATAGGGATGAGGGTGTAGCTCAGTGGTAGAAGACCCCTGGGTTCAATCCTCAGTAACACACACACACACACACACACACACACACACACACACATCTCAGAAGGACAAGGATGCCAAATGAAAGATATTATAGTCAATAAGGAGCTATCAACGTTTTGTAGGTAGGTGAATGAAATGCAAAGTGATTTAGGAAGATTAATCTGGTAGATGTACAAAATGTGGATGAAAGGGCAAAGAGGAGAAATGAGAAAAGATGAAGAATATTATGATAGTCTGGGTGTGAGATGATAAGACCCTTGAAATAGAAATAAAGGTGATTAGGAAAGATGAGTCAAACTTAGACAGATTGTATTATGCATAGAACATACCTAATCACCAATCTAGTTGAAGAGACTAATGTTTATCAGTGATATCAGTGTAGAAGACAATATGTAACAGTGATGGTTGACACTATGGGAGTAAGTCCTCTTGGGGAGGGAATGTGTCATTTGTGCTGAACATTAAAAAGGAATAGAAGAGCTGGGTGTAGTAGCACATGCCTGTAGTCCCAGTACTTGGGAGGCTGAGACAGGAGGATCGCAGGTTCAAGACCAGCCTCAGCAACTTAGCAAGACTCTCAGTACCCTCAGACGTGGTTTCAAAACAAAACAAACAAAAGGGCTGGTGGTGTAGCTCAGAGGTAGAACACCCCTGGGTTCAATCCTCAGTAACTAACACACACACACACGAACAGAAAAATAAAAATCAGTGTCATGGCTTCTTGGAAGGATAGCAGCAACTGAGTTTTCAAAGTTCTACCTGGATTTCCTTGAACAATCTGCTTCCTGATATTTCCTGGTAACCCACAACTGATGCCAGTGGTCCTGGGTCATCCCACTGGAAGGAGCTCCATAGTCTGTCATTCTGTAAATGAGACTTAGCTGTCAGAAACCTGGATGACTTGGCCAATGCCTTCCAGAGCTCAAATCTTCAACCTCCATTCTGAAGAATATGCTGATCACATATTGAGGGCCTCTATGCTGTTTTCAATATCATATATTTGATGATGATTTTAAGGAGAAAAAAGAAGTCTGAGTGATTAAATATATAAGAAAACATTACTGGAGAAAATGTGGCACTCTGGAATTGTCCTTTTAATATTATAATATGAATGTAATATTATAATATGGGTATACTGATACATAATAATGTTTGAAAATGATTACCATGTGCCAGACCTTGGCTATGGGATTTATAAGTATTTAGTCTAGTTTTAACAAACACGCAAAAGGCAGATATTATTACGTTTATTCCCACTATACACATGTGAAAACTGAGAGTCGACATGTCGCCTGGTTTGCACAGGCTGTAGTAGACAATCACCTGCTCCATCACTAACCCAAATTTAGGTGAACCTCTTCTAACGTGAGAAGTTAATATAAGAAGTCTATTGTTAAAAATAGAATACAAGCCGGGCATGGTGGCGCACGCTTGTAATCCCAGTACTTTGGGAGGCGGAGACCGGAGGATCCGGGTTCGCAGCCAGCCTCAGCTCTCTCTCTCTCTCTCTCTCTCTCTGTCACTCTTTCTCTCTCCCTCTCTTTACTTAGGCCCTCCGCAACCTCGTGAGACCTGGTTTCAAAATAAAGTATAAAAAATAGGGCCGGGGGTGTAGCGCAGAGGTAGAACGCCCCTGCGTTCAATCCCCGG